>JAVTVY010012818.1:0-57289 GCA_036873755.1 Hanleya hanleyi
ATTAGCTTCGAATGATATACAGCATGGTATAAAATACTGTACAGAGGAATCTATTCAATAGAAATTTTGAAAGCAGCAGCTGTAAATAATTTTAAAAGCAGATGATCAAATTAAACAAGAAGTAAAATGTGCATGATATGCTTGTCTGATCGACAAGACATGTGCAGCCAGGAATCGGTTAGAATGCTTCTAAGAGCATCAAGGGTCCCAGAGTTTCTCGGCGCCTAGGCGGCCCCTGAGCCCTAGTCTAATCAGCAAAAAGGTTAGTTGTTATTAGTTTAGTCAAAGTTGAAATCATGGTATAGTATCAATCTGACAGCACGTGGAGTAAAATGATCTGGAAATTCATGCAGCAAGTCCCTGCTCAACTTTGTCATTTTGAAACACAAGCAAGATCAGCCTGAATATGGTGAAAATTTGGAAAAAAGAAGTAAATTGTTCATTATCTACAGGTATCTGACAAGACATTTAAATAGCCAGAAATGGGCTCGAATGCTCCTGAGAGCATCTAAGACCCCAGAGCTTCCAGGGGCCTAGGCGGCCCCTGGACCCCGGCCTGTACGCTACGCCTCGCTGCGCTCGGCATTATTTTTTTCAAATAAGGACACTACTTCAAATTCCTGGATATAACCCTGGTCCATGGTAGCTACCATTTGTCTTGGCAACAGTCCATTTGGCGAATCATTGGCCAAGGTTACACGGTTCATGTCAGTTCGGACTGATCTATTTGATCTAACATGGACTGTCGATCGATCCGATGATTATACCATGGACTTTCGTAATATCAGACAGACAGAGAATAAACTATTAATGGTTCATATTCCTCTTAAACACACACAAGTGAAAGGAATCGAGAGATGAATGAGTCGGTGATACATGAGGTAGGTAGTAAGTTCCCACGTGTTCATTTTGTGCTCATTTCCTCGCACTATAATTCGATGCTAATACCTACCATGGACTGTCCACCAACACCTAAAAACACCTCTCGCCGCAAAAATGTTTAAAGTAATAACCCTACATTTGGTGACAATATAGTACGATATCTCTCCATCAAAAAATGACTGGACGACAGTAACCATACCTGTCATCGATATGCTGAAAATCGTTCATTTTCGGCTGTGGTCACTGTCGTCTGGTCAGACACACGCCCACGCTTGATAACGAAAGCACCGAAAAACTATTGACTGTGATTTGACAAGTGACCGGCGGTGTTTACCTACAATCATACTTGTCGATTCAGTAGGGTCAGTCGTGTCACTTATCTTCCCATCACGTTCAAATGTTGAAAATGACAAGTGCAAGAAACGCTCCAATGCAGACACTGCCTTTTGAGGCGCGCGATGACGCGCGCGCACCATGACGCGCCTAAAATCAAAATAAGGTACGCTAAATTCCGCGCACCTCGTTAAATACCTACGCAGTTTATTTATTATGTCCGCTGTTGTCAAAATCCTCAAATAGCCGCTGCCGAGAACCGCGAACTGAAACAGGAAGTTGAAATCAAGAGACAGGAAGTTGAAACCGAGAGCCATATTCATCAGTCAATTTGATTGGCTCACAGGAAAATAGCAACATAGCAGTGACCAATGCAGATACTCGTCTCTTCCCGCATCCCTCCATGACGGTTTTGCCCATGCGGTTTTTTCCTCCCGAACTACAGCAAATTTTGAAATTTCTCAGGTCGCGACGACGTTCTATTAATCATGGAGAAGGAATCTAAAAGAACTGTTAACATCAGTACGATAATGAAGTGAAATACTGGTGGCTTAATTCAATTCCAGTCAACCGATGACGGTAAAGTGGCCCTAGTTTGGTGCGCGATGTACGCCAAACACAGCGACAAGCTTTATACAGACCCCCGTTTTCGTGGGCAACCGGCGACCGTAATATTTGAAGTGAGTTGCACTGTTTAGTGTTAAGCCGGTGTAAAGTTGAAGTTAATAAAACTTTTCTTCAAGAAAATTGCTACTTGTTTAAATTTTCCTTACATTGATTAGCCAGAGCCCTAGCTGTCAATGGTAAAACCATCTGAAACCTCAAGATATAAGGACATTATTATTAAATTTCTCTATATATTCATCTGTACTTGGATCCCTGAACCACAAGGTGGTGGATGTTGTATGAATAGAAACGGTATTTGATTAGCCTTCACTTGGCTCGCCTTAATAATTTTAGGAGAGCTATTTAAAGCTCCTGTATGGCTCCCCTTACCAAATTCAGGTACACCATTTCTAGCTCGCCTGCAATTTTCAAAAGTCAGTGTCTGCCAATGCGCATACCACTATTAACACGAACACTTTACGATATATCGTAAATAAGAAGGCGTCATCAGCTGCTGGAGTAACCGAGATGGAGCTTGACCAAGTGCGTTAGGCCCTGCCCACCAGCTCATGATGCCTTCTTTTACATTACATTGGACAGGATCCAGTCAAGTTCACAAGACGAGAAAAATGTTAATAGGCCTACTATTGTTGCTGCTTCGACACATGAATTCTCTGAAAATAAATTCCATGCAGTATGCGAACACATTAAAATGGTAACGAACGCCGACCTCACGGGAAAGGACGTGACTGCGAGAGTGTTGAAAGTTGGGGTCTTCATAAACCCAGAACTGGAACCTGTCCAGCGAGAGCGGAACAAGATTTGCAACGTCTGCTCAGTGAATAGAGGTATACAGTTATACCTCAGTCGGGGTATTGGGTGCTATATTTAACAGAATCCTTTCCCACATGCTTCACATATTCCAAGCTTTCAAACCGAGAGGGTTTCATCAGACACTGCATATTTACCCTTCACCCCAGCTACTTGTCAATTCAAACGACTGATGCAGTTCAACCAACCAATCGTTTTAAGAAACCACTCACACATTCGCCAAACCAAAAAAACCAAATTATTGCATCTTAACTCACCGCAATATTTCTACAATATGGGCAGCACCATTTTTTCTTCATATTCTGACATGCACTGCAGCTGAAAGGACCAATTCCTTACAGCAGGTCGCAAAAGTTAACTTTTCTTCATAACTATTCCTGCATTGCATATCGATGTAAATAGCGCCAAGACCTGTCACTGTCTTCCGATTACATTCAAATGTTGAAAATGGTGGACGTACAAGAAAGCCTCCAATGTGCCGCTTTAAATCGAAAATAACAAACACGCTTTATGATATGTTGTAAAAAGAAGGCATCTGATGTGTGGTTACAACAGGTCAAGCACATGGACGATTGGCACGTGTGTTTTGGACTCACCCACACTATTGAATGACGTGTTATTATGTTATGAAGTACTTGTAGAGCACGTGAATTGAACCCTAAATTACTTCAGTCATTTTCGCCAAGCTGAACATGACATTGATCGAAAGATAATGATAGGAGTTGGAGCTATTTATGTGCAGGAATCCGAATGAATCGGTACTTTGTGTATGGAGAGAGAAGTATATTTGACCGGTTTAGAACTCGTTTAATGCCATAATCTATTGATGATTTTTGTCATGTCTGGCCATGAAGAAAAAATGATACAAGATTCCATGCTATACTATGTGGGATCTGATGTGGAACTTGAAAGAAATGCTCCACTGGTAAATGTGAAAGAAGCAGTGAACAAAGAAAGTAGTTTCTGGCTTCTGTCATTGGCTATTTCATATCAAATTTAAAGTTGGATAGACTGCGTATATATGTAATTTGGCTAAGCCTAAAGTGAATGTGATCAGTATAATTGACAAATACCGAGATGTGCGGAATCATTAAAACTACTACCATGACTACAGTGGATAATAGCAGTGCTCACAAAACCCGGTCGACAACTCGCCAATGGCGACTAAAAAATGACAACTGGCGACTGAATTTTCCAGTCACTCGCCAATGTGTCGATTAAAAAATAGAGTAACTCAGCAAAGTGGCGAGTGAATTTTTGGTCAATGAAGTGTTTAGTCGCCAAAGTATTTTTGTGTTTAGTTTATCAGGCAGCGAAATCCAATCAGGCCTAAAATGTACAGGAAATAATGACAGAATAATGCCGACGATACTGATATGGGGAAGCCTAGTCTATTTATAGAGACCACGTGGTCTGATGTAATATCCGTGCTCTTGAAATCATGCACAGGCGTGACACAATAAGATCACGTGCTCGCCCTAGAAAAGTTAATCCACGACCCGCTGACCGTTCTCAGCCAATGAAATCATCATAGTAAAATTATAGTAAACAAATTCTATGAAACAATCTTGGCGGGAATTTGCAAGTTCAAGGTCAAGAATGCGATGGTATGCCTGAAGCACGACATGTGCGTTTTGACTTCAGTGTCGCTTCTAAAACAATTGTAGTCAAGTAAAACCAGCTCAGTAAATTTATATGCTGAAAGACAAACGTCATGTGGTGAAAGTTTGCAGAGAAGAGTTTGGAACTTTTGTTTCACCTGACCCGACTTTTCATTCAAGCCATTTCAGATTTGTGTAACCGACACACAAATGATCGTTTCCTTCGCGCAAAATTTCGAGGGTACACTGCAATTTTTTTTTTCTCTCTTTTATTTTTCAAACTAACACTGGATTATCATGTTGTTGGAAAGACTGATTCGTCTGTCACTTTATTACATCGAAAGGTCGCTAGGGATTGGCGAGTGAATAAAACATTAGGTCGCCAATGTGGCGAGTAGATTTTTAGCCTCACTCGACAAATGGCGACCAACTGGAAAAAAATTTTGTGACCCCTGAATAGTTGGTGTATCATTGTGTTTTCTGTTCTCGGTGGATTTTCAACTGCGCTCGTAGCACTTCTGATTCATTCTTTCTCTTCATTACAGCTGCCAGAGGGAGAGGACGGGCTGGAGGAAGGGGAGGAAATGTATTCCAGAGACGAAAGTAAAACCACTGTTGTGTTACATTCACTTTGTGGGAACATTTTTATATCGTTGTGGATAGACGGAGATATTTACTCCTGTACTGAACACTGGCAAATGCTAATGACGACCTTGCAGCATTTGGATTCACAGAATAACTGGTTCACTTAACAGAGCAATGATATTCTGACCTGTGAGGACATTAATCTGGTGAAATTCAACAGAGATGTATTGTAATTTGTATTCCTTGAAGATGTTCATTCTAGACTTTTCTTTTTGTTCTGCTTTTGGCTGTTTTAGGCCATAGGACCGTCAAAGCAGTGTCTCGCAATGTTTCATTTCTGGATATACTGGATTATTGACTGGCTAGTTCCTCAAACATTTGAGCTTCAAAAAATCATGCTTTCATACCATGTTTTAAAATAAATTCACTCCACATACTATACGATTCCTTCTTTCAGTCCTTCTTTGAGGAGCTCTTGTGCAGTAAATTTTATAAAAATTTGATCACATTCAGGAAACATGTCTTCGCCAAGAAATATTGGGGTCATAATATACAATAGAACATGAAATTGTGCAAAAGAAGAGTAACCCAAGTTATTCATTACTTTTAAATATTGTGGGGTTTTTTGGTGTTTTTTGTCGACTTGGTCACTGGTAAAAGGAGGACGTTTTACTGGCTGTTCTCTCCCCAGAACTCAACTGCTGCGCTGAGTTCCGCCAATACGGAAACAGATGAATGCGAGATTGGTTCCGCTGAAAATTAATTGTGCGCATGGTAAGATCAGATTCTTTATTGTTCTGAGCACCCCATTTGGGAGAGTACCAAACACATAAAAAGTAGAACAAATAAGAAAGTACACAAACATATGCGACTTGATCCTGTTTCCGCTAGGCCAGAGGTCACTTTCGCAGCTAGTGAGTTCTGGGGCTAGATTGATGATAAACTCATCCACATTCACAACCCATCCATCAAAATGCCTTCTAATATTTTACCCGTCAAGTTCTGCTCCCAAATCAGGACCGCCCGTCCAAAATACTGCTGGACGGATCTCTAAGGCCTTGTGGTCCAGTCGATATCAAGTATCACTTTTCTGGTAAAACCAGAGGAGAATCCAAATACGGAAATGACCGAACGCGAGATTGGTTTGCGGTAACTCGAATGATGTTTATTGTTAAACTAACCAGGCTTTTCTTTCAATCAAACTTCATTTTATTTACGTGAAAATGAATTAATGGTTACAATTTCCTCCGATATCGCGCCACAACTAAGGCAAAAATGGGAGTGCGACTCTACGAGCGCCACCTGCAGACAAAACTACCTACCCTTATTTTATGCTTGGATCATTTGGATGGAAATAGCTAAGGGAGCTAACTCAGTGAATTATCTCCCTTGATTTGCAACATCAAAACTTTGTACATCAAGAGCGGAAAAACTAGGAAGACTTAGGCACTGAAACTTGCCTAGTTGGTCACAATTGTAATGTGAGTCTGTATAGTTTTTGGGCAATGGCAGATGAGAATTAATACGTTTTTTTTGCGATGAGATGCTCGAAATTGGAAGGGTAATTTTTACACGGAACGTGGATGTTCTTGTACGTTGAGATTGACAAAATCATCCGGATGTTCCCGTTATATAGATATACACCGGATATTTCATCCTCTCCCAGGGTGCTTTGCGCTACGCTGCATTTACCCCTGTAGGGGTCTCGCCATCTTTTGCAGGATTCCTGCAGAAACCAAGAACTGTTCTGTCTTACTGTTTTACTGATTGCAAAACGTATATTTATCTTGGAATATACTTAACGGATATTCAGTGTGTTACGAAACGACAGTGTCACAGTTTGAAGGCAGCTTTTTGACACATTACCTCAGAACTATATATGTTGCGGAAATATATATCGGTGAATCACGGCTGATATTAATTCGCCCAGTTAGACGGTCGTCCTGTTCGTTTACTGTGGCAACAGATGACCTTGGGTCAACTCCGGTAAAATCTGCGAGACCCTTACAGCGCTACATGGAGAGGCGCGAAGCAGAACGTAATGAATGCCTGGTAGAGCTTGCGGGTAGTTGTGAAGCGATCAGTCTCTGCACAGAGGTGACGATGGTAATCAAAGTATACTCGGATCTCGAGCAGGAGAGTGCCTGGTTTTGCGACAACCGTAAAGTGTGATGTTCTTCCAGCATGGCGAATGAACACAGGCGAATAAAGCACACTTCCAGATCAGGGAATGGAAAACTTATCGACGTTTACGCTTTAGTTGACCTGATAACTATTACTAGGGCAATTTTAAACATATTCTCCGTCAACTTCGGAAGAAAGATACGGAGTTGTTGGCTTGAAATGGTACAAGCCGAAGTGCGTCGGCGGACACGGGCAAGTGAACTGATATTTTTCCTTGAACGAAGTCGGCAACTGACAGTCAAAATCTATATCATTTCTCTGCTAGAAAATCTGTTTGCCGATTTTGTTGTTTTATTATGAATACATTGAAATAATGCGTCGAAATAAACCCCGAAGATTGAAGCAAACTTATTTATCAAATTGTGAAGTAAAATTTTTCGTTCTTCGAGTGTTCAAAGGTTTCTTCTCGTTTCTTGTCTCGAACAGCTCAAATCAGAGGGATTAAACGTTGTGCTAAAAAAAAAAAAAAATAAATAAATAAAATAAGTTTTTTTAAAAAATATTTCTTTCCATTGATAATCAATGTTCAGTTATGTTGATTCCTCAATCAGTTAGTCTGATATTTGATTCAAAAGCCTATCTATTGTGCCAGAATTCGTGGAATTTTTATATTTTTTTGCTAATTTGGGCACGTTTCCCTGCCTAAAGAAATTTTACTGTGCCGAATAGAGGGATAATCATGACTAAACTTGAGCAACATTGCACATGTGACAGGGGCACTGGACATCACAGTAAAATTTATTTCCCAAACAAAACAAATTTTTGGTCCTACCTACTCAAATTTTTCCTAGTCTGTTTCCGGAAACGGACATATTTTGATTTTTGTTAGTTATCACTTGGTGATCAAGAAATTTATCGAAAATATTCAGAGAAATGCTGGTTAAATGCCATGCGGTTGCGCAGGAAATCTAGCTTATCAATTTTTACCCCTCGGCCATTTTGGCCTCGGGGGTATTGTCGTTGCCATGTACGTCCGTCCGTTAACGCATTTTAGGCAAAACCGCTTGAGGTACAACCACCAAATTTTCAACACTTATTTATCTAGTGCTAAGTCAGACGCCTATTGAAAGTGGCTTCCCTCGGCCCATATTTTACAGAGTTCTGCCCCTTTAAAGATATATTAATTTCTATATGCCTGAATGTAACCAACTATATCTGCAGAACTGTGCTCGGTATAGCTACTATATTTTGGAAACTTATTTATATTGTTGTATTCTACAAGCCAACAAAGGATTACTCGCCTCGGCTTATGGAGTTATGCCCCTTTCGGATGTAATAATCTCCGATTTTGTAATCTGTAGTTGAATGTACAAGTTATATCTGCAGATCCGTGTTCGGTACAGCTTATTTGTCTCGGTTCTTATTTTACATTAGTGCTAAGTGCTTATCGAAAGTGGCCCCCCTCGACCCATATTTTACAGAGTTATGCCCCTTTACAGATATATAATTTTCTATTTCTGTCCTATATGCCTGAATGTACTACCGGTATATCTTGATCATCTCACATAGAACTATCTCTTCCCCAATTCACACTACACATGGGTCACAATCACTTGGAGAAAGCCGAGGGGTTTTGATTAGATCAATCTCATGTTCTGTACTGTCTTGACAATCGCAACATTTTTGCAAGCAAATTACTGGAGCCATGAATATTGCAAATTCGCGCTTTTCCCCCATAAACAAATTATACCGCAGAAAATGACCAGCCCACCTTGCCAGCTTAAAAAAAGTCGTCAAAATACGAACAGCTACGGTAATCAGTTCAGTTTAAATTGCATTTTCCCCCAATATTCCTTAGCTTTCTTTGGTGTGCGAGTCGAAAGAATAAATGCGAGATTCGTACATACTTAACGACCCTATACCAAAGTGGAATAATCAAAACCTGTTGGTTTCTGAGGATGTTTTCAATTTCTTGACCATGTGTTTCTGCGGACAATGCCCCTCCATGATTTTCTCCCGTCTGAAAAGACATTGAAAAACAGAAAATATTTTTTTTATATAATGCTCCACATCCGAGTTTACAAGTTGTCATCGATCTGTATTCTAATTTCTACCGTGTTCTATTTGACGGGAAATTCTATGCAAATCTATTATCCTAAGCGCTGTGTCATTCCTCTCCAAATTCACGGGTTATGATCACTTAATGGAACAGCCTATTAGAGCTGTTACTTTTGCAATGACAAACCCAAGACCACTTCGACCAAGATGGCAGGAACGACCAAGAGAGTGACTCAAACAAACTCTGGGTAGATGGGTATCAACTATTGATACAGTACCTATAAATTAAGCAATCAGCATTGTTGCTGACACTTCAAGGGTGACTGACATACAAACAGACCATTTAGTCTGCCACTCGGAGAGCATGTCCAATGATGACAGGGTATTATTTCGGCATATAAGTATGAGGAACAAAGCCCAGATCTATTACATATCAATTACAAAATAGGATGGGGTTTTCGAAGTCCACAAGTTCTAGTTTATTTGGAAAGTAGCCTGAAATTTCTTACAGGAGTTTTAACAGTCATCAGTTTTGAACAGCAAATCGATGGTTTTATGTAGAAAATTTCAAGTTTTTCTTTTCAAATTGAGATAATAAGCCAAGGTTAGAAATTCAGAAAATTAATCACATGCACAGTGTGCACCCAAACATTTGAAACACCTGCACAAAAAAAATTTCACGTGCACAATTTTTTTTACTGAATTGAAATCTCAATAACCACTGTACTGTCATGGCAAGTGACAGTCGGGAGTATACATGAATGCCCATAGTCCACAAACTGATTCACACCACACAAACACAACTGATGCTGTCCTCTCTGTATCAGAGGAATTCACTGTCGCCTTTCTGTGTCAATGGTGTCTTTGTTAACGACAACGTCGGCGCCACTGTCTGCTACGTCAAATTCGTTGCCAACATTCAGATTAGATTGTTTTGCAGCAGTAATACTTCGCTGATTTCGTTCCATTTCGATACTGTCAGTGACGGTTGTGATGCAAAGATTTGGCAATCGCATTTGTGAGCTGTCTGGTATTGGACTTGAGAACTGAAGTCCCCACTATTTTACCTGTGGGACGTTATACACGGTAAAGCATTTCCAGGGTATTTCAATTCAAACAAGAGGAACCACTTCACATTTGTTAATTTCACCCCAGGTCATTTTTACGTAGCCGCAATTTCGTGATATCGCTAAAGTTAAAATGGAGGCGCCTTCAATTTCGTTCGTGACCGGACGTTTGTCATTTCGCGAGAGGACACCTGATTAAATTGACGTACTTGACAGAAAAAAATAATACAAAGTCAGTCCTCACTGTTTAAAGAAGGTATTTATCGGATACAGAACTGAACATTGATTTTTGGTAATAATGAACTACGTGCACGTTGTGCACCCACACAAAATAAACACATGCACCACCAAAATTGTAGGTGCATTCTTGCATGTATGCATTCGGAATTTTGAACCATGTAAGCTCTTCAGTAGAACAGATGTTCTGATTATCAAAGTAAATTATTATAAACCATTCATGTACAGAATATCTTGTGATAGCTATTGTCCTTCGATGAACAGAAATCTATTGTCCTACTGTGTATCTACTGTCCTACTAGCTGTTGTCCTTTGATGAACAGAACATTGTGTCCTTTGATGAACAGAACATCTATTGTGTCCTACTGAAGAGCTTATTTCGATTTGAAAAGAAAAATCTGAAATATCCTACAGGACTTGATAAAACCAAAATTTTAGAAATAAAAAAACCCACGGTATTATAATGCAAAAATCACCCAGCTAAATGGTTGGTAATATACTATGTTATTATTTCACCGAGATTGGCTAAAATGCATTTCTGGGCATCTAGGACTCCAGAGCTTCTGGGGCCTAGGCGGCTCCTGGACTCCGACCTAAAGTGCAAGGATAGTTTTGTCAGTTAAAAAAAACAACAAAAAACCACATCACTGATGCCTCTGCTCAGGTAGGGGTGAATCTGGTCAAGGTGAACAAAAGCAATTGCACTGGTCGGGTATGGTTAAATATGATCAATGATAATGTGGAAAAAGCTGGTCTGGTCAGGAAGGGTTAAATATGACCAATGGCATGTGGCATGGAGAACATTGACAATTACTCTGGCCAGGGAAGGATAAATATGATCAGTGAGAACACTGCCCCGTGGGGCTCCCGGGGATTGACCTGGGGTGTCGTCGAGCACACTCCAGGTCATGGTAAGAATAGGCTTCAGCCCCTCCGACTGGCACCAAACGTTATGATAGGATTGAAATAGTGTTGAAAGCGACGTTAAATCATATTCACTCGCTCACCCCTGTAATGAATGTGAACACTGGGAATTGCTCGGGCAGGTAGGGTTAACTGATGAATGTGAACGCTGACAAATGCTCTGGTCTGGTAGGGTTAACTATAATGAATGTGAACACTAGCAATTGCTCTGGTCAGGAAGGGTTAACTACAATGAATGTGAACACTGGTAATTGCTCGGACAGGTAGGGTTAACTATAATGAATGTGAACACTGGTAATTGCTCGGACAGGTAGGGTTAACTATAATGAATGTGAACACTGGTAATTGCTCGGACAGGTAGGGTTAACTATAATGAATGTGAACACTCGTAATTGCTCGGACAGGTAGGGTTAACTATAATGAATGTGAACAATTGCTCTGGTCTGGTGGGGTTAACTATAATGAATGTGAATACTAGCAATTGCTCTGGTCTGGTAGGGTTCACTATAATGAATGTCAACACTAGCAATTGCTCTGTTCAGATAGGGTTAACTATAATGAACGTGAACACTAGCAATTGCTCTGGTCAGGTAGGGTTAACTATAATGAATGTGAACACTAGCAATTGCTCTGGTCTAGCAGGGTTAACTAATGAATGTGAACACTAGCAATTGCTCTGGTCTGGTAGGGTTAACTATAATGAATGTGAACACTGGCAATTGCTCTGGTCAGTTAGGGTTAAATATAATGAATGTGAATACTAGCAATTGGTCTGGTAGGGTTAACTATAATGAATGTGAACACTAGCAATTGCTCTGGTCTGGTAGGGTTAACTATAATGAATGTGAACACTAGCAATTGCTCTGGTCTGGTAGGGTTAACTATAATGAATGTGAACACTGGCAATTGCTCTGGTCTAGTAGGGTTAACTATAATGAATGTGAACACTAGCAATTGCTCTGGTCTGGTAGGGTTAACTATAATGAATGTGAACACTAGCAATTGCTCTGGTCTGGTAGGGTAACTTAACTTAATATAATGAATGTGAACACTGGCAATTGCTCTGGTTAGGTAGGGTTAACTATAATGAATGTGAACACTGGTAATTGGTCTAGTAGGGTTAACTATAATGAATGAACACTGGTAATTGGTCTGGTAGGGTTAACTATAATGAATGTGAACACTGGCAATTGGTCTGGTAGGGTTAACTATAATGAATGTGAACACTGGCAATTGGTCTAGTAGGGTTAACTATAATGAATGTGAACACTAGCAATTGCTCTGGTCTAGTAGGGTTAACTATAATGAATGTGAACACTGGCTATTGGTTTGGTCAGAGAGGGTTAACTATAATGAATGAACACTGGTAATAGCTCTGGTCTGGTATTGAATGTGAACACTAGCAATTGCTGTGGTCTGGTAGGGTTAACTATAATGAATGAACACTGGCAATTGCTCTGGTCAGACCGGGTTAACTATAATGAATGTGAACACTAGCAATTGCTCTTGTCTGGTAGGGTTAACTATAACGAATGAACACTGACAATTGCTCTGGTCAGATAGGGTTAACTATAATGAATGTGAACACTGGCAATTGGTCTGGTCAGAGAGGGTTAACTATAATGAATGTGAACACTGGTAATAGCTCTGGTCTGGTATTGAATGTGAACACTAGCAATTGCTCTGGTCTGGTAGGGTTAACTATAACGATTGAACACTGGCAATTGCTCTGGTCAGACAGGGTTAACTATAATGAATGTGAACACTAGCAATTGCTCGTCTGGTAGGGTTAACTATAATGAATGTGAACACTGGTAATTGCTCGGACAGGTAGGGTTAACTATAATGAATGTGAACACTGGCAATTGGTCTGGTCAGAGAGGGTTAACTATAATGAATGTGAACACTGGTAATTGGTCTGGTCAGATAGGGTTAACTATAATGAATGTGAACACTAGCAATTGCTCTTGTCTGGTAGGGTTAACTATAACGAATGAACACTGGCAATTGCTCTGTTCAGATAGGGTTCACTATAATGAATGAACACTGGCAATTGATCTGGTCAGAGAGGGTTAACTATAATGAATGTGAACACTGGTAATAGCTCTGGTCTGGTATTGAATGTAAACACTAGCAATTGCTCTGGTCAGATAGGGTTAACTATAATGAATGAACACTGGTAATTGCTCTGTTCAGAGAGGGTTAACTATAATGAATGTGAACACTGGTAATAGCTCTGGTCTGGTATTGAATGTGAACACTAGCAATTGCTCTGGTCAGGTAGGGTTAACTATAATGAATGTGAACACTAGCAATTGCTCTGGTCTGGTATGGTTAACTATAATGAATGTGAACACTGGCAATTGGTCTGGTCAGATAGGGTTAACTATAATGAATGTGAACACTAGCAATTGTTCTTTGTCGGGTAGGGTTAACTATAATGAATGTGAACACTGGTAATTGCTCTGTTCAGATAGGGTTAACTATAATGAATGTGAACACTAGCAATTGCTCTGGTTTAGTAGGGTTACCTATAATGAATGTGAACACCAGTAATTGCTCTGGTCCGGTAGGGTTAACTATTATGAATGTGAACACTGGCAATTGGTCTGGTAGGGTTGACTATAATGAATGTGAACACTGGCAATTGCTCTGGTCAGATAGGGTTAACTATATTGAATGTGAACACTAGCAATTGCTCTGGTCTGGTAGGGTTAACTATAATGAATGTGAACGCTAGCAATTGCTCTGGTCTGGTAGGGTTAACTATAATGAATGTGAAAACTAGCAATTGCTCTGGTCTAGCAGGGTTAACTATAATGAATGTGAACACTAGCAATTGCTCTGGTCTAGTAGGGTTAACTATAATGAATGTGAACACTAGCAATTGCTCTGATCAGATAGGGTTAACTATAATGAATGTGAACACTAGCAATTGCTCTTGTCGGGTAGGTTAACTATAATGAATATGAACACTAGCAATTGTTCTGGTCTAGTAGCAACTAGCAATTGCTCTTGTCTGGTAGGGTTAACTATAATGAATGTGAACACTGGTAATTGCTCGGACAGGTAGGGTTAACTATAATGAATGTGAACACTGGCAATTGGTCTGGTCAGAGAGGGTTAACTATAATGAATGTGAACACTGGTAATAGCTCTGATCTGGTATTGAATGTGAACACTAGCAATTGCTCTGGTCAGATAGGGTTAACTATAACGAATGAACACTGGCAATTGCTCTGGTCAGATAGGGTTAACTATAATGAATGTGAACACTGGCAATTGGTCTGGTAGGGTTAACTATAATGAATGTGAACACTGGTAATGCTCTGTCAGGTAGGGTTAACTAAAATGAATGTGAACACTAGCAATTGCTAATGAATGTGAACACTAGCAATTGCTCTGGTCAGGTAGGGTTAACTATAATGAATGTGAACACTAGCAATTGCTCTGGTCTGGTATGGTTAACTATAATGAATGTGAACACTGGCAATTGGTCTGGTCAGATAGGGTTAACTATAATGAATGTGAACACTAGCAATTGTTCTTTGTCGGGTAGGGTTAACTATAATGAATGTGAACACTAGCAATTGCTCTGGTCTGGTATGGTTAACTATAATGAATGTGAACACTGGCAATTGGTCTGGTCAGATAGGGTTAACTATAATGAATGTGAACACTAGCAATTGCTCTTGTCTGGTAGGGTTAACTATAACGAATGAACACTGGCAATTGCTCTGGTCAAATAGGGTTAACTATAATGAATGAACACTGGCAATTGGTCTGGTCGGAGAGGGTTAACTATAATGAATGTGAACACTGGTAATAGCTCTGGTCTGGTATTGAATGTGAACACTAGCAATTGCTCTGGTCAGATAGGGTTAACTATAATGAATGAACACTGGCAATTGCTCTGTTCAGAGAGGGTTAACTATAATGAATGTGAACACTGATAATAGCTCTGGTCTGGTATTGAATGTGAACACTAGCAATTGCTCTGGTCAGGTAGGGTTAACTATAATGAATGTGAACACTAGCAATTGCTCTGGTCTGGTATGGTTAACTATAATGAATGTGAACACTGGCAATTGGTCTGGTCAGATAGGGTTAACTATAATGAATGTGAACACTAGCAATTGTTCTTTGTCGGGTAGGGTTAACTATAATGAATGTGAACACTGGCAATTGCTCTGTTCAGATAGGGTTAACTATAATGAATGTGAACACTAGCAATTGCTCTGGTCTGATATGGTTAACTATAATGAATGTGAACACTGGCAATTGGTCTGGTCAGATAGGGTTAACTATAATGAATGTGAACACTAGCAATTGTTCTTTGTCGGGTAGCGTTAACTATAATGAATGTGAACACTGGTAATTGCTCTGTTCAGATAGGGTTAAATATAATGAATGTGAACACTAGCAATTGCTCTGGTCTAGTAGGGTTACCTATAATGAATGTGAACACCAGTAATTGCTCTGGTCCGGTAGGGTTAACTATTATGAATGTGAACACTGGCAATTGGTCTGGTAGGGTCGACTATAATGAATGTGAACACTGGCAATTGCTCTGGTCAGATAGGGTTAACTATAATGAATGGGAACACTGGCAATTGCTCTGGTCAGATAGGGTTAACTATATTGAATGTGAACACTAGCAATTGCTCTGGTCTGGTAGGGTTAACTATAATGAATGTGAACGCTAGCAATTGCTCTGGTCTGGTAGGGTTAACTATAATGAATGTGAAAACTAGCAATTGCTCTGGTCTAGCAGGGTTAACTATAATGAATGTGAACACTAGCAATTGGTCTGGTCTAGTAGGGTTAACTATAATGAATGTGAACACTAGCAATTGCTCTGATCAGATAGGGTTAACTATAATGAATGTGAACACTAGCAATTGCTCTTGTCGGGTAGGTTAACTATAATGAATATGAACACTAGCAATTGGTCTGGTCTAGTAGGGTTAACTATAATGAATGTGAACACTAGCAATTGCTCTGGTCTGGTAGGGTTAACTATAATGAATGTGAACACTAGCAATTGCTCTGGTCTAGCAGGGTTAACTATAAGGAATGTGAACACTAGCAATTGCTCTTAGGGTTAACTATAATGAATGTGAACACTGGCAACTGTTCTGGTCAGGTAGGGTTAAATATAACTAAAGAGAACATTGACAATTGTTTTGGTTTGGTAGGGTTGATATGCTAATTGAGAACATGGACAATTGCTCTGGTCAGGTAGGGTTAAATCAGGTCATAGTAATTACTCAGAAAACTGAGAACTGCTCTGGTCAAGTAGGGTTAAATTTGGTCAATGTGAACACTGGCAATTGCTCTACTCAGGTAGGGTTAAATATGATCAATGATAAAACTGACAATCGCTCTGCTCAGGTTGGTTTAAATATAGCAATGAGAAAATAGCCCAATGGGCCTCAATACCCCTCGGCTATCAGTTATTGTCTACACTTAGCAGTCATGCATTGCACAAGATTTAATTTTAGAACTTTTACAACATCATGTAGGTTAACAAAAATGTGATCTAGTGGGTTAACTGTAGTTCTCCCATTTTAGAAATACATTGAATGTTGCCCTTTTGCCAAGGTCTTAATTGATGGGGAAATTTTGCATTGAGGTTCTGGTAGAGCATGACCAAATTGTTAACTCTATATTCTCTTCTATAGCTCATAATTAAATCAAGTACTTTGATCTTGGAAATATAGATCAAGGCAAGTCATCTTCAACAAGTTTCAGGTCTTTTCTAAATTGCATATGGACATGAATTCGAATATAATTTGACCTTTGTAAAATTAATTAAGGTGAGTGATATTCAACAGATTTCAGGTCCAGGCATATGTGGTATAAATTTGAGCAATGTAGATACAATCCTTTGTGAAATATTGTACAAAATAGAATCTGACCTGGATAAAATAGGTCAAGGTCAGTCATCTTCAGCACACCTCTGGAAAATTGCCAGATGTATTAAGTAGTATTAATTTGGAAAGTCTAGCTATATTTCTTCTCATGTTAAATAATACTAAACATTGTATGACCTTGACAAAATATGGCAATGTCAGTCAACTGTGGTAGGCTTCTGGTACATGTACATCACAAGTTGCATTTGTAATACGAGTTTGGAGACTAACTTTAATCCTTCAAAAAATGTAGCAAATACTAGAATTTGACCTTGATAAAATAGGTCAAGGTCAGTCATCTTCAGCACACCTCTGTATCATCCCCAGATGTATATATAGTATTAATTTGGAAAGGCTAGCAGTATTTCTTCATGTTATATAATAATAAACAGTATATGACCTTGAAAATAGTAGGTCAAGGGCAGTCAACTGGGATAGGCTTCTAGTCAATCACCAGTTGCATTTGTAATATGAATTTGGAGACCCTAGCTTTAGTCCTTCCAAAAATATATCAAACACTAGAATTTGACCTTGATAAAATAGGTGAAGGTGTCATCTTCAGTACACCTCTAGATCATCCCCAGATGTATATATAGTATCAATTTGGAAAGCCTAGCTGTATGTTATATAATAATAAACAGTATATCACATTGAAAAAATAGGTCAAGGTCAGTCATTTTCAATAGGCTTCTGATCCTTAACCGGATGCATATGCGGTATGAATTTAAAATACCCGACTCTAATCCTTCTTGAGATATCGTGTTCACAGACGGACAGACGACGCTGACGACGACACTACCCTTCGGGCAATTTCTCATCTCGTGAAAAAAATTCCTCATAGTTTTTGCTGTAAACTTGAAATTCGCCACACATTATCGTCACCATATTGAAGATGTGCAGGTTATCTTTTCGACCTGATCCAATTTTTTTGTCCCCCGCTACTTAGTAGGGGGGGGACTTAGAAACACCGGTGTCCGTAATTCCGTGATTCCGTAAGATTTTCTTGTCCGGACAATAACTCGTGAACGATTGAACCGATCAACTTCAAACTTGGGGTGTGCCTTGACATTGGCGAGAGGACGGTTGGGATTGTTTTTCAGCAATGTGCGTAATCCAATATGGCCGCCGTCAGCCATTTTGGATTATAAGCAGTACGATCTTAGATTTTCTTGTCCGGACAATAACTCGTGAACGATTTAACCGATCAACTTCAAACTTGGGGTGTGCCTTGACATTGGTGAGAGGACGGTTGGGATTGTTTTTCAGCAATGTGCGTAATCAAATATGGCCGCCGTCAGCCATTTTGGATTATAAGCAGTTCGATCTTAGATTTTCTTGTCCGGATAATAACTCGTGGACGATTTAACCGATCAACTTCAAACTTGGGGTATGCCTTGACATTGGTGAGAGGACGGTTGGGATTGTTTTTCAGCAATGTGCGTAATCTAATATGGCCGCCATCAGCCATATTGGATTATAAGCAATTGGAACTTAGATTTTCTTGTCCGGACAATAACTCATGAACGATTTAACCGATCAACTTCAAACTTTGTGTGTGCCTTGACATTGGTGAGAGGACGGTTGTGATTGTTTTTCAGCAATGTGCGTAATCTAATATGGCCGCCGTCAGCCATATTGGATTGTAAGCAGTTGAATCTTGTCTGGACAATAACTCGAGAACGATTCAACCGATCTACTTCATACCTGGGGAGTGCCTTGACATTGTTACCCCTCAGCCCATAGGGCTGTGGGGTCTTGTCGTTGCCATGTACGTACGTCCGTCCGTCCTGGCGTCCGTCCGTCCTGGCGTCCGTCCGTCAACATGTTCTTGTCCGCTGAATATCTGCAGATCTATGAAGTCGGGCCCGACCAAACTTTGGTGAGAGCTTCCTGAATGTTGACTGATGAAATGATTAGATTTTCAGGGGGCTATGATGATTTCATGATTTTTAATTATTATTTTTTATTATTTATTGATGGCTCAGCTTTTGCACTGTTATCTATGCCCATCAACATGTTCTTGTCTGCTGAATATCTGTAGATCTATCAAGTCGGGCCTGACGAAACTTTGGTGAGAGCTTCCTGAATGTTGACTGATGAAATGATTAGATTTTCACATGGTTATAATTATTTCATGATTTTTTTTGATTTTTTTTATTATTTATTGATGGCTTAGCTTTTGCACTGTTATCTATGCCCATCGGGAACCGTTGGTTGCATGTTTCATTGTGAATTTTGAAGGTTCCCTGATACAAGGAAGATTCTCATTGAATGAAGGACAACAATTTTCTTTAATTTTGCTATTAAATTATTCTATTCTACATCATATGTTTTATCCTAAAACTTTTGCATGAACCATATTTGTGTCCACACATTTAACTGGTGCAACATTTTTATCAATTTTTGTCACCAAACATGTTACTGTACCTTGGAAATTATTTCAAACGAGTGATTAAGAGAGCCCATTTTTAGCCTGACTCTGGGCAATTTTGAACCAGTTTGCATACCTGGAGTTTATGCACCCCCCCCCCTAATGATAAGGGTGGGCCTATGTCAATCAGTGTGTTTACTAAATCACACTTGTGCAATGCATAAATTGCCACCGATAAAGCTACACTTTCTTGCATGCTGTAATCCCAGCACACCACTCGCGTGAAACCTATATCTGTTTTATACGGTGTCCAGGGATTTTTTTGCAGGTTCCGATCCCAAACTCCCATTTCCTTTTCGTTATTCATTATTGAGGGTCCAATTTTTGTAAGTGAATTTCGGCGCAAATAGCCTGTGATCACTCCCAAAACAGAGGTTTATTAACATGAAATTCAATACCCAGCTATGCAATAGGATCGATATTGAGGATCCTAGGGGCTTTTTCTAGTATTTCCTTCAGAAATCCTTTCAAAATTGAACAACAACAACACTTTCGTTTTTTGTTTCTTTTGAGTTTTGGGCACCCATATGTTTTCCGAAATTAAATTGGCTCTAGATGCAGCCCTGATCTTACTTTACTAAAAAAAACAGGCTGAGGGGTCCACGCACCTTTTAGGTGCTTGCCTGCAATTCATGTTGAGAGGAGGATTAGGATTGTTTTTCAAGGACGTGCTTAATCCAATATGGCCACCATCGGCCATACTGGATTTCATTGGATTTTAAGCAGTTTGATCTTGTCCGGACAATAGCTGGAGTACGATTCAACTGATCTACTTCAAACTTGGGGAGTCCCTTGACCTTAGTGAGAGAACAGTCATGTATTATGTTTTATGGATGTGCATAATCCAATATGGGTGCCATCTGCTGTATTAGATTATGTTAAGCTCATCAGCGATATCTCCATTTTCAAATCATACTCTTATCAATGATATGAGATATCATCGACCCCAAAAAATCGACCATAGAGGTCCCTGGCCCCCGCAGCAGCAGCGCCAGTTATGGTGGATGTAATCCACCATAACTGGTGTTGCTAGCGGGGGACATGGACCTCTATGGTCGATTTTTTTCTCAGTTATGCCTCTTGATTGTTGAAAAAAACACTTCCATCTGATATTCTTTTTCGTGAACACAATGTATGAGAGGTCATATATGATTCTTAAGGCACCATAACCTGGTGTATGATTTCTTCATCATAAGGATGAAGCCTGATTTTTCTGAAACTTCTTATCATCATAATGTGCTGTTTGGTTTCCTGAAACATTCATTTGGTAATAGATTATCCTATTACTATCACATCATTGACCAGCTGATCTGATTATCATCTCCCGATATTTATCTCCTAGGATATTCTCTTATTTTCGGGGTTTAGCCATGTGGTCATCTACTCTTCATGTTCGAGGGCATTTCTTGGGTTGAAATTATACTCTTGTTTATAGATTTTCTGGCCCAAGTGACCTTCACCTTTGGATCTTAAAATGAATGAGGGCAAGGGCAATATTTACACCCAAAGTTTGATACAACCCATAACCGGCAAGTGGAGATATCACACAGAGAAGAACAGTTATCAGATGAATAGATGGACAGAGACAGTGACCATGATCACAATATACGACCTTGTCTGTTGACGGCCGGCGTATAAAAAAGGAGCTCGATTCACACTTCTCCATGAATAACTATTCAGATTTGGCACAAGTTTAGGTTGCAGTGAAAACTGGTTACCAAATTCTGGTAAAACTGGCATTGGTATATTAACCCACCAGTTATCTTCAAAGCAATGTCGGAAATTTCTCAAATCCTTTTAACTTTCGAGCAAGTGTCATAGGAGAGGGTTATAAATTGACGGACCTGGGCTTCGGGCCATCCCTTCTGACGTATTACGAGTGAAGTAACATTAATCTACCATCGGTGTGGTCTGATTGGTTCGCAGATGAAATTACACTTCGGGTTTTACAGATGCTAGGTGGTCTGATGTATCAATGGCTAGTTCAAAGTGGTGAGCATAGAAATTGATTCAGTGTTGAAAGATGGATAAACATTAAAGGAACAAGGCAGAATTTTTTTTTATTTCACATGATTTATAGTTTGAAAAAAATATACTTTTAGTCTATATTAATCTAGTATTGTAGTGTTCTGTAAACTGACACAATATTTAGGTTTATATCCTATTTTCTTCAGCCACACTACAATGAATCATGTCAGGAACGACATATTCACACAGTTTCTTCCACAAGCCAAAAACATTCATCAAATTGTTCTCAAAATGTTGAATCAACCATGTCAATCATCTCATCAGAAATTGGCACTCAATAACTGCAGACAAGTTCAAGCATGATAACCACAGGCATTATCTATTCAGTCAGGTCCAGCTACATAATAGATTCCACTTAAAGACTACAATATCAATCAACTCAAAACAATCATTAAAAATTTTCCCACACTATTTCGACATCCTTTTCCAACAACACCACCATATTGCATAACTTTCAAGGTGGATAACTCTGGATCGAGGGAGATAACTTTGCTAAACATTTTGCAAAAAAAAAAAAATAAAAATAAAGTTGACGAGAGTACAAGCCATGCAGTCAGGAAAAAATGGTCGTTCTTTTAGTGAAACCTTGTCATGTTTCTACTACTATCAAAATGGACGGAGAACAGCTGCTACAGTGCAAGGCGTTATAAAAGTCATTTCATTTGATTACATTGTACGAATGCTAGCACTGTCACAAATTAAACCACGGCAAGTCAAGTAAATTACATGTATTCCATTAATATATCAATAACAATTTGATATTCATGAACATGAATTTGAAGAAAGGACCATTATGTTAAGTATAAAACGTTTAAGATATTGCTAGTTAGAGATATTGCTCCATGTTGGAACATAGTGAGAAATTATATATAGTAAGTCATGACCCGGTTAGAGCCTCACCTCATTGAGCACTGCAACTGAGACAGATATTGGGAACTTTTTCTTTACAAGTAAATTTTCATTTAATTTACATACTACTAAATAGAGATAGCGCTGTTACACATGATGCCATCAAACCACAAGTTTGTGAGTACAGTAAATTACATGTATGGTATTCAATAAATATGTCAACAAATTAATATTCACAGACACCTGCATGCAATTTCTATACTTGTAGGATTAATACTTCGCAATCTCGAATGTGACCTGCAAACGTTTTGAGGCCCATGTAAAAAATCATCAATTCACATTATCATGGTAATAGGATATCAAAATGAC
Organism: Hanleya hanleyi; assembly: GCA_036873755.1. Classification (NCBI taxonomy): domain Eukaryota; kingdom Metazoa; phylum Mollusca; class Polyplacophora; order Lepidopleurida; family Hanleyidae; genus Hanleya; species Hanleya hanleyi. Next base: position 22,841 of record JAVTVY010012818.1, read on the forward strand.
CACATGAACAGATACAAATCATCACAGGGATCTTCTGGTTCTTGTCATGTTTTCAGATAGGTAGTTAAAATATTGGCCTCTGTGGTTATACGACTCTTTGTCAGTACGCCGGCATCTTTTCCCACCACCTTTATATGTTGAGTTTAATTATACATGTATCAAACCTAAAATTGCTTTTAAATCTACAGTACTGTTGGTCAGTCAGACTACTGTAAATAGTTTATCGTAACTAAATGTACTTTTACATCTCAGAGGGTCATGCTGCTAAATGAAAGGAGTGTCCAAACAACTATGTGCACAACATACCTGAGATAAATCATGGAATCCTGTAGATAAGTTAATTAGAACATCCAAGTCAGCTATATTTTGAGCCGTAAATATTTCTCACAAAAATATATTTTAAAAAGTTAGCTGTGCATTAAACCAATGTCAGCATAGCGGATGTACAAAATTTAGATAAATCATGAAAACATCACACAAAACAAGTTGAAAATGCAATTGTGTCAACAACAAACAATGTAGCAAAATTTGCAGAGCATTCTGGAGAAGCAAACCATTGCCATAGACATAAAGTTACCATTACAGTATCTAAACACTGTAAACAAAAATACTGTATTAAAATGCAGAATTGCTAACATGACTGTTGGAGAAGATGAGTAAAACCTGGGATACACAGTAGACTCCATCATTATTAGGCATATCCAATGCTATAAAATGTTGTACTCGCTATCGTTCAATGCGGACAACTGTAACTTTACACGTTTTGACTCATTATCTAGACACCTTACATCCATGCAAAAAAATTACAAAAAAGGTTAAAAAGCATGTTCAATTTATTGAGGATGTGCTTGATAATATTCCTCAAGATGCTTATACCAACACAATCCAGTTTTACTGCACTAAATGAGATTCTTCCCGAGTTTTTGCAAAAACAAAGTGAGAAGAACATCTGCAGGTTAAAAGTTTTACCAAATACTCCAACACACTTAGCATGAGTGAGTGAGTGAATAGAATTTAACGTCGCTTTCAACAATATTTCAGCTATATCACGACGAACCAACTAAGCACCACCCAGCCCAGTTGTGTTCCTGCTACTTCAAAGAAAAAATCTTTGAAGCAGCATGGAACCAGATACCCTCCATCCACGCTATAAAACACTGAGGACAGCACACAAGACACAGACAGGATGCTTACATCGTGCAATAAAGACAAGTGATATTACAGTGCTAGACATCACATTATCAAGTTCCTGTTGCTTCTCAGCAAAATGCACTGAAGCAACAGAAACCTGAACCCACCCAACCACCCGCTGTCAATTTTTGATTATGATCATGTCATATTCAGCAATTTGAGGCAAGAAAGACGTTAAAGTAGTAGTTTGAGACGTTTTTAGTGTTACAATAGAATTGTTTCCTACAACAATCTCTATGCTTGATCATAATGACATCATGAATCAAAGATTCCGGCCTTTTCCTTTTTCTAACAAGGCATGATATGAGAGGTTTTGAGTGTGTTCTATTCAGACTTTGATCATTATTAAACAATTATAAAATGTCAAACATATGCTTCTACAACAAGTTAGCATAAAAAAGTACTGTGTGCTGGACCATTTGGTAGAACCCTAAGGCCGCTGATAATTAATGGTTCGTTTCCCGTAAACAGCCCTCATCTATATTTTGAGGACAAATAATTAAAATCCATGAGGAATTTACATTTTCTTGAGTGGTAAAACTTGCTCATTTTCTTCATATTTGTATACAATTGATTTGCAAGTTAATAATTATCGCACTCAGCATGTGTATTTTTAGTGGCAAGGTTTCAAGAAACAAACAATTAACACTGGCTTAACAATACAATGGAGTCGATGATCCCTACGAATACTGTAACACAGTTAATAATACATGCTTCAACCTACAACATTCAAATACACATAACCTGTATAAAATTTATGTCATACCTTTTAAAATAATATGGATATACCCTCCACAATTACCTAGTTGCATACACACGGTAAGCCTATTGCATTCATATTATGCTAAAAAAATGTTTTCACAGCAGCTTGTTTTTCCTGATTTCTCTTATATAATGGATCACAACATTAATTTCACAATTTTCAAATTTCAACCATGATAAACTTTATAGTGTATAATTTCCTACATGTATTTTCACTCTATTACCGTACGAAAATTGCAAAAACTGGATGCGGGCAATCTTAAGCCCGGCGCACAGGAGAGCTATCAGCTGAGCTAAACGTCTCAATTGCCTGTCAGCTCGGAGGCTAGCTCGAGTGTGATTTCAGCGCACACGGTGAGCAAAAGCAAAAAGTTCACTGAATTGATTTCAGTTCCCGCAAAACAACTTCTTTAAGATCATGTGACCGGGCTCCCGTGAAAAGAAGATGCTTCTCATTGGCCTATCGAATAAAATGGCTGAGGTGTTAGCTTATGTTCGACGCACACGCCGAGGACTTGGCCTCGCGAGGCGAAATTATCAAACAAGTTTGATATTTTTCACCAAAAACTGCCCGCACACGAGAGCTAGCCCCTAAGCTGATAGGCAATTGAGGCTATTAGCTCAGCTGATAGCTCTCGCGTGCGCCGGGCTTCACCATGATTAAAGACAATTCTCTTCAATTGTACTGCATCATGCTGATGTCTGTAACGAAATAATGTAACATTTTCCACATTACAAATGGAGTATTTGAATTTTGTGAACACATGGATAAAACTTTCAATGAAAGTAGCTCGACTTTTATAAATGGAGGATTTGTTTTCCATAAAAAACTGTGCTCTAGCTCAAACCATTTCTTGTTTTGTATGAGACTTAAATGAAATGTTCCTCTAATAATTCTATCACCCTAATAAATTTCAATCACCGCCAATTTTAGGACAAAATTCAATCAGTCTTCTAATAAATTTTATCAGTCTCTAAAATCATTAATATACTAAAGAAATCACGGATTATCTGAATGATTTTGTATCATTTTGTCAACTACCTGTTTGACCACCCGTGATTTTACGGTAGTAAATTTCACTTCCTGTGTTTGAATAATTAGAGGAATTACTGTACATAGCCAAGCCTGAAGACGGCAACGGGTCAAGACCCAGGGCATTGGCATCAGATTGTATACCTCCTACTGTCAGATATACCCTCTGATTCAACTGGGGTTGATATCGCGGAGTGCGCATGGCTGTCGGCCAGTCAGTATCGTCCACTTGTAAACGGAGCGGAGTCACAGTTAAACAAGATGTGGTTTTGTGTTATGATTTAGTATAAAACTTTTTAATTCTTTCACAAGATATTTCCCATCTCACTCATATGCACATATATATGTTATTTTCATAAAAAAATAAAACATTTAAAAACAATGTTAGTATTTGTTATCAAATCAAACCTGCTATCAATGTATGCCATATTCCCTCCATTTTGGAGATCTCCTGCAAAGAAATTATCTCCCTTGATCGTCTCGTCGATCATCCGCTAGGTGGCGTGTTCTCCGCGCATGCCCTTCCTCTTTTTCCCATGCTGTGCAAGACCTGTTTTGAGTCAAGGCCGAGCAAAGAGGGGAGGATGGGTTGAGCAAATCAAGATTGATAGCAGGTTTGATTTGATAACAAATACTAACATTGTTTTTAAATGTTTTATATTTGTTGCTCAAATCTTCACCTGCTATCAATGTATGCCAGACTCCCAACAGAGGAGGTTGGGTAGCCGGTCTTGTGTCTTGTCTTTGGGTTGAGCGGAGCACGCCTTGTTCTGATTTTCTAAATCTGATATGTCTAGTAATATCCTGATAATTCCCATGTCGTATAGAGGCGTAGGGAGTTCGAGGAATTACAAGTAATACGGCGAGAGGTGGATATTGCACCGACCATTTGCTCGTATACTTAGCCAGATAACCAGATGCCATCGTGATGCCTTGGAGTCCCTTCGTCCCTTGGAGTCCCTTCGTCTCTGACATGGTCTGTTCCTATACTTACCGAATTGTCGGGATCTTGCTTGCTTGAGCGGCGCCCCCCCCTTCTTTTTCTTGATAGGACTAGTGGACTATACGCTGGGCTGTAGCTAACGAGCCCAACGTAGTCACCCTGTCTGTTGTACAGACATGTCCCCAAGATAGAAGTCAGCGAAAGTTGAGTTGACAGTCCAGGCACAGGCGTGGACGATATCGTCCAGTGACAAGTTTTCCCAAAGCGGCCAGGACGTCACAGTAGCTCTAATCTCGTGAGATGATGCCTTTGACAAAAGGGGAGGAGCATCGATGGCGAGTTGATAGGTCCAGTGTATCGTCTTCCTCAGCCAGGCTGCAATTGTGTTCTTAGTAATGTCTGCAGATGCTCCTGGCTGTAGAGATAAAAACAGGAGACGTCCGGAGCCTCTAGTAGAGTCTGTCCTCTGTAAATAGTATTGTAGGGCTCTAACTGGACATACGAGTCTGTCATCTTCCAGCGGACCCACAAAGTCTGTAAGTGCTGGGATCTGACAGTCTCTGGGCACATGGTCCCTGACGTGTGGATTCATTCTAGGCGATGAATTCCGGGATCGGGCGAAGAGGTATGGTTTTCCAACCTGCGGTCCATGTCAGGGAACTGCGCTCCAATGCGTGAAGCTCTGATACTCTAGTGGCTAGAGCGAACGCAGTTAGGAAGGCCGTCTTGTAGGACAGGGCCTTGATTGTAGCCGTCCTGAAGTCAACTTAGGACTCTGGATAGCGCTGAACGGTATCCCTCTATGGTGCTCGGCTTGAATTCCTTATCTTGATGTAGATGTAACAGGAAATCAGCTATCATTGGAACAGAGGCAGTGTTGGGATCGATGTCTCTGGTCCCACACCAGGTACGGAAGTAAGACCACTTGGATTGGTACGGTTGAGAGGTGGATGATCTGTTTGCTGTCGCCATCGCCTCTGTAACTGGTCTTGAAAAGCCTTGGTCTGCAAGGGAGTCCCTGATAGTCTGCAGACGTGAAGGTTGAGCCACTGTGGATCGTGGTGCAGTATGCCGTGTCGCTGGTCTAGTAGCCGGTGCCACGGGGCAGCTGACGAGGCAGGTCGGTCAGAAGTCCGACCAATGACGGGAACCACGGGCGATGCGGCCACCACAGTACTACGAGCAGGATAAGGGCATTGTGCTCTGTTATCTTGGTCAAGACTGCCTGTATAAGCGCTATCAGTGGAAATGCATAGGCGATCAGGTTGTCCCAGCTGATAGACATTGGGTCGACTGCCCAGGCTTGTGGGTCGAGTATCGGACTGACGAAGATCGGTAGCTGAGTGTTGTCCCTTGTCGCAAATAGGTCTACTAGGGGTTGTTCCCAGATCGATGCCACCTGACGGAAAGCCTCTGTATGGAGATGCCACTCCGTCTGTAAGACTTTGTCCGGTCGTGAAAGACTGTCTGCAACGACGTTCAAGTGCCCGGGTACATGCCGTGCCCGGATCTGGCATTGATGAATCTGTGCCCAGGTGAAGAGTGTCCACGTCTCCTGGAACAACAGCCGGGACTTCGTCCCTCCCAACTTGTTGATGTAGCTCACTACTGTCGTGTTGTCTGTGGTGACCAGGAGTGACTTGCCGAATAGCTGAGAAACTATAGTGGGCGACTGCCATGTTCACTGCTGCCATTTCCAGTACATTGATGTGCTGTGTTTCCTGTTGTGGAGACCACCTGCCGGATATCTTTTAAGTCTCCCAGGTGGGCTCTCCAGCCTGTGAGTGATGCGTCGGAGAAACGGTTCATGTCCGGCGCCATTGTCCAATAAAACTTGCACTGATTCCAATAAGGTCTGCACATGTTCCGGACGAACTGGAAGGAGTGATGGCTTGGGTCTGGTGATGAGCTTGGGATACTCGAGAAACGTGAGGAAAAAACTCCGTCTCTGAGTGATCTGGTGACCCACTTGTCGTCTGTAATAAGCTTCCAGTTCCGCCAGAAGATCTGTAGACGTCCGCCTACACCCGGATGAATGAAGACTTGAAACTTGGGAAGGATGAAAGGATGATTGATAGAAGCTGAAGCTGGGGACCGTCAGTACCGACGGTCGGATTTTCCTTTGCCCCGGTCGGGAGACTTTCCTCCTCTACCAGGAAACTGTCCTTCTCTGTAAGGGCGAAAGGTAGACTGGTTGTCTTGTCTGGGTAAGTTGCCCGAGTCCTGGCGGGGAGACTGTCCGGTGCGACCTCCTCTGCTTGATTTGCCCTTGCCCTTGCCTTTGCCTTTTCCGGAGGAGCGTTGAGCCAGGGCCCCGATGATCCGGGAAGTCTTTCCATCATTAACAGTAGGCGTAAGTAAAAGTCCCTGACTCCATTACATGGGCGTTGGACTTGTTCATAGAGTCGATGAAGGCGCTAAGGAAGTCCATCTTGGATCGGGAGAAAGTCAGGAATCCATCCTTGTGCTTTACATCTGGATCTTGAATCGCCTTAGACATCGCCGTAGGGAAACCAGTTGGAGTAGACGTAATCCTGTGTTGCGTCAGCATCATGTCATCCACCACACAGGCTTGTTTCTGTTGAAGTACAACTGCTGGCGTCTTGATAAAATTCAACAGTCTGTCCAGATCCGGGTCGGACTTTGGAGGCTTGAAAGGTAGGTTGTCTCCATGAAGAACGTAAGTCTTGAAAGGGCCGGGTTTCTGGAGAGAAGACAAGGTTCTCAACTGTCGATGCAGTACGTCGTTTAATCTGATTGACTCCGGTGATGGTGTACATGTCACCGCAACGTCCTCCTCAGAAGGCTTGTTTAGTCCATAAAGAGATGCCACTGTAAGTCTTCTCCGTTTCCGGGGGGATCATCAGACTGCTTCTCCTCGCCCTCAACAGGTCTGGGCATCTCCGGAACTAACGTATATACACTGCCGCCATCCAAGTCTTGAATGGTAGTTGTCCTTGTCCTGGAAGGTGGATGCGTATGAGACGAGGATGCTGTGGAAGCAGAGCGTCGTAGGTGATCCTCGTCCTCCGAGCTTGACTCTGTGTCGCCGGAAGAATGAGATCGTCTCACATCACGGACCTCTGGCGAAGAAAACGACTGCAACCGTAGGATGCTGTGTTGCCGGAAGGTGACTATGCTCCTTGATCAGGCTTGACTTTAAAGGTACCTTGGAGGTTGAAGACCGATCTTTGGGTCCGTATCCGGATCCGGAGGGCCGACCCTTGAGTCCATGTTCGTCTCTGGGTACCTGTTAAGTCTGGACTGTATCCGAGAGTCCTGGTGGTCCGGTTTACAGGGTTCCCGATCCTCTCTAGTCCTTGAAGAAGGACGACGGCGATGGTCGGTTGATCTTCGTCCCTCGTCATCCGTGCGACGTACGTGTTGACGGGGATCCGGGGAACGGCTTCTGTAACGTCGAGGGTAGAGTCGTTCGGGAGTGCGGTCTCTGCCGTGGTAATCCCGGTAACCTGCACTAGGTGTAGAACTTCGACGTCGAGGGTGGTCTCTACTTCTTCCCGGTGTCGGCGTTCAAGGTTGAAATCCCGGTATCGCTCCGGTGTACGGCCCTGTCTTCGGGATCTCCTTGCCGCTGTGTCGGGTTCCGGTTCCGTTGCACGGGTCCGAGTTGTCTCAGAAGCCGACTCACGGCCTTCTGGATGAGTCCGTTCCTCATGGGTTCGTGACTTCTCAGATGTGGACTCCCGGCGTTCTGGATAAGTCCGTTCCTAAAGGTCCGTGACTTCTCAGATGTAGACTCCCGGCGTTCTGGATAAGTCCGCTCCTATGAGTCTGTGCCGTTCTCTGCTCCGGGGTACGGCTCCGGACTCTAGCCCTGTCCCTGGAAGAAACCTCTCGTTCCGATGGTCGTGTCCGAGGTGCTCTGGCGTCGGAGTCCTGTCTTTGGAATTCATTTCAGAATTGTGTAGGTGTAGGGCCGTGACTTCTCTGAGTCCCGATGTTCTGTGTTGGCCGTGAAGTCTCGGAGTCCCGGTGCTCTGTATAGGCTGTGCCCTCCAGGGTCCGGGTCCATGTCTCTGACTTCCTCGAAGATGAGTGATGATCCCGATCTGTGCTCCGAACTGTAGTGTTGTCCACTGCTCCGTGATACGGCACTACGCCGAGGTCTGGTTCGTGGACTTGTCTTCCCTCTGGACCTGCGGAGACTTGGATGAACGGGAGCTGACTATGTCTTCTCCGATGAAGCAAATTTTGACTTGACTTTAATCTTCAGAGAATTCTTCGGCCTTCGGGAATGCGACTTGAATCCACCGCTGTACCGCCGAAATTCCGGCGTTGACGAATAAAGCTGAAATCCCGGTATCGTTCCGATGAGCGGCTGTGTTTTCGGGATCTTCATGCTGTAGTACCGAGTATCGGTTCCGTTACGGGTCCGAGCTGTCTCCGGAGCCGTGGTCTCTGGATCTGTCGGTGTTACGACCCAGAAAGTACACCCGTAGTCGGGTCCGTACATCGGTATCAGAGTACCGTGCATCGGTATCGGAGTACCGTCGATCTGTATAGTCTTGAATTCTCTCGGTATCCCGGTAGTCCCTGTAGGCTCTAGGCTTGACGGGGTCTCGGAGTTCTGCATCGGGCCGTGTCATGGTCCCGTATGCTGGTCTTAGACTTCTCTTGATAGTCCCGTTCTTCTTGACTTGCGGAGACTTGGATGAACGGGAGCTATATCCGTGCTTGAAAACGGAGCTCCGGAGTCGAGTCCGTGGCTGTCTTTTGCTGGCGAGCTTGAACTGGACCGTGGAGCCGTGTGTCTTGTGTCCGTGAAGGGTCTATTCCGTTTCACGGGACTGTACTGTATGAATGATCTGTGAAGATTCCACTGGCTGCCGATAGTCGGTGAAGGAAAACTTCGTTTACAGCCAAGTCGTTGAAGAGGGCCTGAGTAGCTTGCTTCTCAGCTGGACTCCTTTCAGCTCAGTGGCCGCTCTCCGGAGTTGACTGCTTCGGGCCATAGCATAGCTATGCCAGGTCACGTCGTCCCAGTCTGCACATTCACGGCATGTCACTTGACTGTAACAAACCTGTGCCCTGCACTTAAAACAAAGAAATGCAAGTCTTTAACTGGTCAAAACTGACGACATGATTCACATCTTTACTATTCTTTATAGTTTGGGTGACTACGTTAGTCCATAATGAACTTACGGGAGAAAAAAATAACCCTAGGGTGCGTCTATAACAACCAAAAGTTACTGTTTACAGGAGCTCTTTCAAAACACGTCTTGTTACCAAGACTGCAAAGGAAAAAGAGGAAGGGCATGCGCGGAGAACACGCCACCTAGCGGATGATCGACGAGACGATCAAGGGAGATAATTTCTTTGCAGGAGATCTCCAAAATGGAGGGAATATGGCATAAGTGATAGCAGGTTGAGATTTGAGACACAAATGTTCGAGTTACCAACAGGGAAATGTATTTGTCGTCGGCATAGCGTTGAGGGAAGGGAGACGCTATGAATCTTAGCTAATGGATCAGCCCTTCACGGCAATGAAACTATTTCCTGAACTCGATAAAAGCAGTGGACAGAGAGTGGGGACCGGAGGGGTCGTTTTATTGCCTGATACGACCCAGAGTGTACATGTAAGTTCAGTAAAACTAAGAGGGCTCATCGCGTAGTAGGAACGAACTAAGCCATGTAAACTTGGCTACACCTCCACGAATGCATACAAGACATGGATAATATCCCAAATGGGATATATATCTCAAATGGGATATAATATCCCAATTGAGATATTTCCCCCATATCCCAAATGGGATATCTGATGAAAGTATTGTCCACAATTGGCAAACCCAGACATCCTCGGACAGGGTTTGGAAATGGACATACATGTTCATCATGAAATAAACTAAGCAACATGCCTCGTGTCGTACCCAAAACCTCACCCAATTTTGTAATTGTTGACATGCAATTTTATCTTCTTGACAAAATTATCAGGAAAAGTACTTTTATCAAGGTATCCAGTAGTGATTGTTAATATATATTGATTATGATTTAGAATGAATCAATGTTCATAGCCACCTTTCTTTAAAAATATCATAATGGCCAACAACAACACCGCATACTATAACCTGGACATAAGCTGAAAGTGCTCAGGAGACACAATATGGGACAAGAGTTGTAGAGTTTGTGATTTGGATCTTTTAGAAGCTCATTTCACTTTGTGTAAATGCATATACTACTTGGTGTTCATACTCCATGTACAAGCCTGGAAATAAGCACCTGTCATAACTACTTGTCACCCCTATTTTGGGAAATGTTCTGCACCATGACCTTTTTACCTTTGTAATTGGAGATTCAAGCTGATCTGCAGGGGTGTTTTAAAATTTGGCAGGTACCTATTTCCAGCCTTGATGTACCTGGTAAATACAGATACATTTATTGTCGTATATCTCATTTGGGATATAAAAAAATATCCCATTTGGGATATCATATCCCACTTCAGATATAGCCTTTGGGATATTATCCATGACCTGGACAAGGTGAACGATGGACCAATTTTCGATTCATCAAAATTCCCTTCCTTCCTGGCCTATAACTACAGTTTCTATACATCACTATTCCCTCTGAACATAACTAGACATTCATATTTCAGACCTAGAAACTGTCGGTCCGTTTCTGGGGGACGGTCATCGGCAAAGTTCGCTTTTCTCCTGTCAACCATCTTGGAAATTCTGACGCCAGGTGGTTGTCAAGCAGGGGGACCGATTTTCGAACCAGTCCGATTTCAGAAGGCATATGTTTTCTCTTTCTACTACGGACGTAGGATGAATTGTACTAAAATTATACAATCATTGCTCAATTTGACACAATGATGGTGATAAATTTGTCTCTGGGCTTTAGTTTATCCATTGGTCGCGCCTCACAAAGTTGATGAAAAACCAAAACTAGATACATATTTACTTCATAAACAATGAAAGCGGAGCATGAATGAGAAGGCAATCAACTAAGTAACATTTGTTTCAAGAAATTGGTAAATTTGACCTCGTAAACTAGTCATCAACTTGTAAAAACTTTTAAAATGCTCTATTTTACGTAGTTCAATCTTGAACGTCGCTCGACTGGGCTAGCCCAGTCGAGCGACGTTCAAGATTGAACTATATTTTACGGAGCCGTAAAAGGAACATGGGAAATTTTTTGTTAGCCCCTAACAAGTTAATAAGTCGTTATAATGACTTAATAAGTCATTCTAATGACATAATTAGTCGTTATAACGCCGTAATGGGGGATAAAAAAAAATTCCCATGTCCCTTTAAAAGTTTTACCATGTCCCTTTCACCGCTTCGTGTTATTTTTATGTACCGGTAAATATTTTCTCTTGTCAGGGGTCCCGAGAAACGCTCGTCGCTGCAGTGATTATGGATGGCGCTACTTTTGCAATGATCTTTCAATTACAAGAATCTACTGCACCAATCACGCGAACGCGGTTTCATCTATATTATTGCAGAAGTAGCGCCATCTACAGAAGGAATATTGAGTCAATCTAACTCAATATTTTGGGGTATTATAGGCGCGACGAACCAAGAAATTTTGAGTCAAATCCGATTTTTGCCCAAAATATTTGGGTCAAAAGGATTCAGAATGTTTGGGTAAAATCGAATTTGACTCAAATTCACGTCTATAGCCCAAAATATTGAGTCATATTGCATTACTCAGTCTTTCTAACGTACTTTTAAATTAAGAATGTATGATTACTTCCGCAACGAACTTTCCATTGCAAGAATTTATAACACTCCCATTGCCCATACGGATTATATCGGTTACATCTACACAATGATCGATTCTAGGCTACTTTATTACACATATATTTTACTAATTCAGCATCGCAGGAAACCACCATCGATTGCGTTTTCATGGTAAAAGGTTTAGGAAAGAACTAAAAATACACTTCATTGCAGAGTGATTTTATTCACCAGAAATCGCCCAGCACGTGTTTCCGGCGATCGAGACCCCAGAATCTGGACCCTCGCCTAAAGTGTTATGATAGCCACCCCCCACCCTAATCAAAAATTGCTTTCGTCGGCATGCCGATAGATTTGCCCGATAGTAACGGCAGATGCATAATTTGACGCGTGGCTCTCATCAACAGTTCATTCTTCTGATCAGTTTCCAATCTTTTCTGCATAGGGCATTTATCAAAATTATTAAGGCAATCGCCTTTGAGAGCTTGCAGTAATCAATATAAAAGTTTAAGCATTTGTGCGAGCATTGCTATTCATAGCGAGATTGGTTCAAAATTTATTAAAAACTGTCCATCAAAACAAAATAGTTATCATGGGGCATAAAATCTTCGAACGAAGTACCTCCTTTTACCAACTTCTGTCAAAGAGAGAATTTGATACGGCAGTACTCTATCAGTTGATGCTGCGACATGTCACACAATTGTTGCGATCCGTTTCCGTTTTACGACAAAGCCGTGTAATCAGTTATATCTTTATATCAACCGACAGGCACCAGACATTATAATCGATAAAAATATTTTAGCCAGATACTCTGCGGTCACGCGGTCTTCGTTTGACACCTGTCGCAGGGAAATTGAAAATGTCGGTGCTGCGATCGCTGAGATATGTCCGATGCCATGTCAGCTGTGTTAAACAGGTGAGGGCACAAAATATCGAGAAGACGCCTGTCCGATCTGCTTCTTACTGGCCTGTTGATGACTCGCTTTACGGGTTGACAGACGAACAGAGGCAGCTCAGGGAAACAGTGTTCAACTTTGTCCAGAAAGAGTTGGCTCCGAAAGCGGGACAAATTGATAAAGATAACGAATTCAAAGATATCAGGAACTTTTGGAAACAGTGTGGAAGTTTGGGGCTACTGGGAATAACTGCTCCAGCCCAGTATGGTGGATCAGATGGAACATATATGGACCATGTTCTGTGTATGGAGGAAATGTCGCGTGCATCTGCAGCTATTGCCCTGAGCTATGGAGCACACTCTAACCTCTGCGTGAATCAGATCACTAAAAATGGTACGGAAGCCCAGAAGGAAAAATATCTTCCAAAATTAACGAATGGTGAATACATAGGTGCGTTAGCAATGAGCGAACCAAATAGCGGATCAGATGTGGTGTCCATGAAAACGAAGGCTGAACGTAAAGGCGATCATTATATCTTGAACGGGACAAAATTCTGGATAACAAATGGTCCTGATGCAGATGTTTTAATAGTCTATGCAAAAACGGAACCGAGTTCAGAAAAGCCGCAACATGGAATCAGCACTTTCTTGGTAGAAAAAGGGATGCCAGGGTTTTCAACATCCCCAAAACTGGACAAATTAGGGATGAGAGGATCGAACACTTGTGAACTCGTTTTTGAAAACTGTGAAGTACCTGTAGAAAACATGCTGGGAGCCACAAACAAAGGAGTTTATGTCCTCATGAGTGGACTTGACTTTGAACGACTGGTGCTAGCTGCCGGACCCATTGGCATCATGCAGGCCTGCTGCGATACCGCTTTCGAATATGCCCATATCAGAGAGACCTTTGGCACCAAGATTGGGCACTATCAGATGATCCAATCCAAGATGGCAGACATGTACACCACGCTGAACATTTCACGTTCTTATGTGTATAATGTTGCCAGAGCATTGGATAATGGACAGAGACAGGCCCGTGATTGTGCAGGTGCAATTCTTTTCACGGCTGAAGCGGCGACCAAGTTGGCACTGGACACGATACAGATATTAGGAGGGAATGGGTACATTAACGACTACCCAGCAGGGAGACTACTCCGCGATGCAAAATTGTATGAGATCGGAGCTGGAACGAGTGAAGTACGTCGACTGATCATTGCAAGATCCATCAACGCTTTCTATCAGTAGATAGAGAAAAGAGTGTTTGGGTTACATCAGGTTTCCACCATGCAGTGCATTTATGACTGACAATGATAGTTGTTTCACTTGACATCTGAACAAACTGACAGACTGTTAAATATACCATGTAATGTGTTACTATTCAGTCTTTCGTTTTCAATAATAGCAAGAGCGCTGTGAATCACACTCCCAACATTTGAAAAATGATTTTAAGGAGTATCACACTCCTGTAGGTTATAACATAGGCAGCTTGGAGATGGCGAGAAGTGTTTCCCCACTCCTGAGCAATTGTTTAGGAGTGAGCACGAGTATGATCACTCTCCTCAAAAATGAATGACTGTATATTGATCATCTATATAGACTATAGAGACGGAATCAACAAGGTGGCAATATTATTAAAGTCAAGCAAGTTGATCATGGTAATGTTTCAAATTAAAAAAAAAAGGGAGAAAAAAGAATATTGCTGTGACTTTTGCATGTATCTCTACCTCAAGAAGTTTTTGTTTTACAAAATATGGATGTATGAAACTGAGACCGGTGATATTTTACAAAATAAAATACAAATTACAGCAGGGTGTTTGTAACATGGTGTTAGCCAGAAATTGGGGGCCTGTGTGTGCAAATTTTTACTTTTCATAATGCCATGTCGTTTCTGACAGAGGGTGTGAACATTTGGTTCACTGAGTGCAAATATTTCATGCACACCCCTCTGGCCAATACACTACGAACCAGGCATGACAAATGTACATAGTTCAAGCTCAGTGAATGAAATAAACTATAAAGAGTGAAATCAGATATACGATATACAGGCACTGAATGATTCTGAGAATAATTATGAATGTTAGTTATTAATACATGAGTAGTGTGACCAACGTCACAGGACCTACGAAGTAGGGTGAGGAAGATGACTTGGGGGTCCAAGCGTAATGTTATAGGTCATCTAAGTAGAAAAAAAGGTCAAATTTTCATCAAAAGTAGGTCAGCTGAGAACTTGCTGGGAACAGTCCCCTAATGCACATTCATACCAAAAATCGAGGTTCTAATGTCAACACTTCTCCTTATTTTGCCGACGAAAGAATTCGGATGGACTGATCCACTCATTACCGGACAATTTGCAAATGAGAGCCTATTTCGTAGGAATATTCGTGGTATTTGAGTTTAAATGTCTGCAAATGTTGAATAGTAAGTCCAATCACATATATCACATCACATATATTGTGTATCACGAACAGGACTAAGTTTACTGGATGAAATAAGACTGTTCTTTGGTGGTATTTAGAAGTTGGGAACATGTCAATCTGGTTGGCATTTTCTCTCTTATGCCTGAACTAGGCAGTGAATGGGTTATCATGGGTTATTGTGACATATCATCTATCTCCTTGGGAGAGCCTCAGTGCTGGATAGGCACTACTTGTAAGCAGACACCTGAGCTGGATAGGCACTATGTTATTCCTGAGTGAGATTCCGTCATATATGTTATATCAGAAACCTCTTGGGAGAAACTCAGTTGGAGCGGCTAAGAAGAGAGTGCTGGATAAGCTCTGCTTAACTCTTAGCATTGATCCAGTGCTGGATAGGCCATACATGCACATGTGTGCAGGGATCCAGCACTGGGTAGGTAATGTGTAATTTCTGGCTTAGACTGTGTAACTCTTGGGAGAAATCTGATACTGAAAACTATATATAGCAGAGACCTAGGGCTGGATAGGCACTGTGCAACTGGAGAGATCCAGCACTGGATAGGCTCTGTTAGCAGAGATCTAGGGCTGGATAGGCACTGTGCTACTCTTGGAGATATGGAGTGCTGGATCGGCTCTGTTAGAGATCTAGGGCTGGATGGACACTGTCTAACTATTGGCAGGGATTCCATTCTGGATCACCTCTCTAAATATCTGGTGTCCGATCCTTACAGCCTTGTCTTCCTGCCATCAGCCGGAAGTCCAGCGCTGGATAGGCCTTGTCCAAGTTTAGCTGAGAGACCGCTGTATATTTTAATAACCGGATTTGGGAGTACCATATTGACTGTTTCGAGAAACAATCGCAGGTACACGATGACAACATATCGGTTGTATGATCTATTGCGAAATATGCAAATTTGGTAATTTGAGGTACACAACACCCATCCTACACAAGTCACAGTGTCACTTCCAGTTAGCATTTATTGTAATTGTTTTTTCAATAACATTCATACACCTGGTGATAAAATAATTTTTGACCCATGGAATGTTTAAAAAAAAAAAAAAAAAAATTATAATAATAAAATTGTGCTATATGTTAGTTGCATTAACTTGGTGGACAGTTTTTGTTTACTTAAGGCAACTGTTGACGAATTTGTTTATTCATTTGTAAAGTATAGCATTAGTTGGAGGGTCAACACATGTGGACGACTATAACATGTATAATAACAGTCCACTGGTCATTTCATGGTTGATATACCTACGCCCGGTTAATGATAGGATACTTTTATACATAATATAGCTGGTGTGATATTCAAGTGATTTGTTATAGCCTGTATTGAACAAAATATTTAATAAAGTCCATACTCAAGTCTCAACACAAAAATGGTGCCTCTTAATTTCAGGGGACAAATATTTCGAAGGATGCCTCCTGCATGATTGACATGCCTTCAGCGCACCCAAGAGCTTGCGTATTCAGCAAGAAATATTTCATATGGGCTTCAGAGACCATGCAGGCGCATGATGGTCTAATCTTGTCCCACCGGCTTTGCGCCTTATCATAGGCCTTATCGCCCTATTTTAACGCCCTATCCTAATGCCTTAATGCCCTAGCATAAAAGATTTTTATCTTTTGCGCGAGATTGTACCATACTATTGAAAATACTAACGCGTCGACAAGGTGTATGTATCAATCCGTTCACACCACGAAATCAGGGGCGTCGTCATGGTCGTTAGACGGGGATCGATGGGTGTGAACGACCCCCTCCCAGTGCCGAGCTGTATGTTATTTTTTCTATGTTGGATAACCCAGTACTGGGCTCTAATAAGTAAGCATAAGAAATGACCCCCACTCAATAAATTCTGGCGATGGGAATAAAAGTTGAGACTTGATGGTCCTGTTGTCGTCGTTCTACGCCGGGACATTGTACGTAGGTTTTGATGGGAAAAATTTGAAAGTCATCGCTCTTCATGTCGGTAAATTTTTCTTGAAATTTTCTGGGAGAAACCCTGTTCTATTTATAGATCATATCAGGTAGAGCCAGACTGGGGGTGAAATGCGAAACACACTTGAAGTTTTATCTATAATATTCTCTGAAGCTCTCGCGGTGTAAACCACAACTTGAGGGATGTCCAGGTCATCTTTGACGTCATTGGTGCAGATTGACGTGACTTCAAATAAAAATACTTCAGACTGACTCTACCCCACGAAAGCTTCACTAGGATACCCCACCCGGTCCATTTGGACCACGGCTGGTCCCTATATTGCTCAAACACGTCACTGTCCCTAAAATGCTCTCTTTCATTACTATTGCCCAACTGTGCATGCGTACATGTAGCATGATGTGACTACCTATGAAATCCATACCAGTAGTCTACATGCCGAGAGCTACAGAAGGACACCCCTCACGGTTCATTTGAACCAAAATGGTCCCTCGATGGCCCGTACACGTCCCTTCACACCCTAAAATTCCTGCTTTCGCTACTGCTCCTACTGATGATGTCACAGATGATGTGGACATCCCTCAAGTCGTGGTCTACACCACGAGAGCTTCAGAGAATATTATAGATGCAACATCAAGTGCATTTACACATTTCACTCCCAGTCTGGCTCTATGATCTATAAATAGAAAGGGTTTTTCGCAGAAAATTCCCCCAAAAATTTACCGACAATTAGAGCGAAACCGTGTAGAGCGGCGATGACATCGGGGACCATGAAGTCTTAACTTCTTTTATTCCGTGGTGTGAATGGATTGATACATACACCTTTTTGACACGTCATTATATAATAGTATGGCATGGTACAATTTCGCACAAAAGATGAAAATCTGTTCTGCTAGGGTGACAAGGTGTTTAAGGCATTAAGATAGTGCATTAAGGCATTACTGTAAAACTATCGACATAGGTCATAGGGCAAATATACTGGGTTTCTCTACTACTAAGGGGCAACTGGATTACTTTTTTTTGGCTTCGATCCGTTGGGTACCGATATTAGCCATTTAGACCTGGTCCATAGTGATTTCCCATAGTTTAGGTTTAAAGTCCATGTTTTCGGATCTTTTCCGGAAAAAAGTTTTACATGTACCCACCCATGACATCATCTGCCTGGAAGAGCGCTTCACATAGATACCCGACCCGACCCAGTTCGCTCCACTATTGGCCCACCTCGACCCCAAAACGTCCTCCCCAGTTCCCTTTTCCCACCATAGTTTAGGTTTAAAGTCCGTGTTTTCGGATCTTTTCCGGCAAAAAGTTTTACATGCACCCACCCATGACATCATCTGCCTGGAGGAGTGCTTCACATACAGATACCCTAACCCACCCAGTTCGCCCCACTGTTGGTCCACGTACCTCTACCTCAAAACATCCTCCCCAGTTCCCTTTTTCCACAGCTTCCTGACTGCACATGCATACCATAGTCCTACTTTTACTCCTCACCAGTCAAAAGGACCAATTTTTATGGTATATTTCAAAACTTTCACTATTCAAGAACGTGTGCAAAAAATTAATAAGATCGAACAAATATTTAGCGGCATTCGCCATGTCATTTTAACCTTTTCTCTTGCTTCCAACATGTCTCCCATTCCAACTGGGCACTGCCTCCCCCGCTTACCCCCCCTCGTTTAAAATGCTCTATGTTGCAAAATACTGGATGAATTATAATTCTGTAAAGTTCACCCTTGTTATTCAATCATCACTCTACTGGAAAAGTAGTCGGTGCTGGGACTCTTCCGGAGATGAAACTAACTCTGTGGGAGAAAACACGATGTCGAGGCGGCGGTGATACTTTCTCCAAGTGGCACCGTCTGTCTTCACGGGCTAATTGAGTTAAATTTAAGGAAGGGAAGGTTGGTACTGGAAGTCTATCAAACATTCAGTTAGATGATTTACCAATCTCATTTTGAATATAGGGGATGCATTGTCAAATAAGGTCTGTACACTGTGCAGAAATTTCCTATTGATATCGTCAAGTCGTTGTTGTTGCGATAAATCTGCACTTAAGACAAAGATATTTTCATTGAAATGTATGCATCTCTGGCATTTTTGAGGCGTATTGAATAGTGTTACATGGAAATTATCGAACTGTCATTGGATATATGGTTTTTCGAATGGATTTCTATTCGAAATCATGATTAAAATTTCCCGTCTTCGCAACGGACTCTACGCTGCCTTAACCAACGGAAATAAATATTGACCAAAACGGGAACCGAACTCTGCTGGGAAAATTGGGTAAAATTAATATTCAGCTAAGTTTGCTTTGTATTTTCCAATTTTCAAACATACACAATCGTCAAAAATAAAAGTTTTCCTTTATTCTGTAATGCGTGGAATAAAAGGCTCGAATTATTCATTGTCACGCAGAAACAGACTGAAACGAGACTGCACCGAAATTATTTTTTCCGACATGGTGGGACAGTGAGTACTATGGAAAAAACCCCCAACCTGCTCGCCTTCATAAACCACTATAGTCTAATTAATCATAATATTAACAGGTACCGACGGTCTTCACAACAGCTGACTATTATGGCAAGTTATCATGACATATTGCGAGTGAAACCTGATCATTCTGACAGTGTTATAATTAGAATTTTCGAATCACAATCGTAACCTATTACCTCTCTGAATATGCCCATATTTGAGCGAACCCCCTCGGATTGTTATGAACTCTGATGTCAATATCTGTGTTTGTTTTGACTCCGCAAATGATGATCAAGGGGGTTATCGCGCCATGCAGCAAATAAAATCAGTTTAGATCAAATAATAGTTGAAAAATTCAGCTCGTGAAAAATTCGACAAATCGCCATGTTATTGCTCCATTAGCGCATGGAAATGAACGTTCTCTACCCCCTTGAACGTGTTTTTGCGGACAAAATTCGACATCTAATAATACAAAGCTCATATTCCATAGATTTATGTAATGTTCCTACGAAGTAGGCTACAGATCGCAAATTGTCCGGTAATGAGTGAGTGAGTGAGTCAGTCCATCCGAATCCTTTCGTCGGCAAAATAAGGAGAACCGTTGCCATTAGAACCTTGATTTTTGGCATGAACGTGCATTAGGGCATTGTTACCAGCAAGTTCTGAGTTGACCGAATTCTGATTAAAATTTGATTTATAATTATTTTTTTTATTATTTATTGATGGCTCAGCGAGTACACTGTCATGCCCATCGGGAACCCTTGGCTGTATGTTTCACTGTATATATAACACAGTGGTGGGATATGCCATCCGTAATTGTTTTTATGAAATAGGAAATGCTAATTTTCCATCATTTGTTAGTGCATTTATCTACACCGCTATGCCAGCCTCAATACACACAATTCAGTATATTGTTATAGATATCTGTAAACTGTGGCCTTAAACGTGTATCCTATTTCACATCCAAACATTTCATCACTGACCACATCAGGCTTTAAATTCAGGTCAAATTACCCACTGATGGTGAAATATCCTACATCAACCAATTAAGTCAGCCTGGTGCAATAACCCAGCAGAAGAAAGAAAGATGTGGTATCATCCTTCAGATTAATCTGTGTGAGCGACAATGATAAAAGTTTACTGAGGGTGAAACAAAGCCATGACGGCATGTTTAAAGGGTCTTCTTTTGGTAGAATTTAACTAGATAAAGTAACTTTGATCATGATGTGAAAATATGATAACTTGAGGGTTTTTTTGTACCTCTTGAATATTGACTACGGTAAGTTCCCTAAGTATTCGCGACCCTAAGTAAATTCGAAAACGGGCATTTTTCGGCAAGTCACGTGACACTGTTCCCTAAGTAATCGAAAACGGCTCATTCGCGAAAAATCGCGGTCCTAACTATTCGAAAATCCCCCATTTATCGTGGTCGCGAGATTGATAATATTATGTAGTTGTGCGATGGAAAAACTTCCAGATCAACGAGTTTCCTTAGAATTAGTATTTGATAAACCTTGCAAACTTTTTGAGCATTTTGAACATAACCAATTGTAACAACTAAGTTGATTTTCATTATGTCTCAAACGAAATGTATCCAATGTTTAAACCGCCATTTCTCATGGTCATTAAATTGGGAATATTGCCGGTTTACGGGGACGTGCAATATTAAACAATGCCGATTGAAGAGAGCATACATTCGATATTATACTGAAAACATGAGCAGTGTGACTAACGTCACAGGACCTACGAAGTAGAGTAGGCATTAGGACTCGGAACGCGAACTGAACTCTTGGAAATCCCCACCCCCAGTTGAAATCCTGCCTATATTAAGATGGGCACCGCCCAAGTCAGAATCGCCAGTGATTTTCATAAAAAATCACCAGAAATCTTCATCAAAAGTAGGTCAGCTCAGAACTTGTTGGTAACAATCTCCTAATGCGCCTTCATTCCAAAAATAAATAACGATCGCCGATTTAATTTTACAATTTTTTAACTAAAGGAAACAGATTGAATAATAAAAAAGTTCAGTAGATTTCAAGCTTTACGTGTGAAAATATATCGATCTCTTTAATGGTTTTCAGTATCCTTGTCCAGGATCAAAACAACTTTTTGAATCGCATTATTTTCCCAACAATACAACAAATTTTTGTATATAGTACTATAGTAGAAAGGTAGCATTTATGTAGTTTACGGTCATTCAACTCAAGACCAACACCGTCTCTGCACAAGATAATGATGTCATGCCATTCTCCTGAGCATAACCGGTACAAAGACGAATAAATAGCGTCTACTTATTTTATCTAGTTAAATTCTACCCAAAGAAAATAAATTAAGACCCTTTAAACATGCCGTCATGGCTTTGTTTCACCCTCAGTAAACTTTTATCATTGTTGCTCACGCAGACTAATCTGAAGGATGATACCTCATCTTTCTTTCTCCACCAGGCTGACTTAATTGGTTGATGTAGTATATTTCACCACCAATGCGTAACTGTAACTTGACCTGAATTTGACGCCTGATGTGGTCTGTGAGGAAATGTTTCAAGGATGTGAAATAGGATACACGTTAAAGGCCACAGTTTACATGTATCTATAATAATATACTGAATTGTGTGTAGGCTGGCAAGTTAGTAATAGCAGTGTAGATAAATGCACTAACAAATGATGGAAAATTAGCATTTCCTATTTCATTATCCCATCACGTTTTGTACTGTGTTATATATACAGTGAAACATACAGCCAAGGGTTCCCGATGGGCATGACAGTGCACTCGCTGAGCTATCAATAAATAATAAAAAAAAAAATTATAAATCAAATTTTCAGCAGAATTCGATCAGCTCAGAACTTGTTGGTAACAATGCCCTAATGCACGTTCGTGCCAAAAATCAAGGTTCTAATGTCGATGGTTCTCCTTATTTTGCCGACGAAAGGACTCGGATGGACTGACTCACTCACTCACTCACTCATTACCGGACAATTTGCGATCTGTAGCCTACTTCGTAGGAATATAAAAATGAAGAACTGGAAGTTACGTTTCATTCGGTCTTAAAAAAATATAACGGACATTTGAACCACGGATTTTCTTAGTCGCGGGGTAGAGATTTACGATCAACCCCAACCACAAGTTGCATTAATTTTGGCGACTGTATGCCATGTGCGCCTCACCCTAAAACCAGAAACGCGCTTGTTTGGGGCCGACTTCGGGTTTTTTTTCCGAAGACACGAATGTTGAGATTCCCAGCTATGATACTGAAAACATATTCCTACGAAGTAGGCTACAGATCGCAAATTGTCCGGTAATGAGTGAGTCAGTCCATCCGAATCCTTTCGTCGGCAAAATAAGGAGAACCGTTAACATTAGAACCTTGATTTTTGGCATGAACGTGCATTAGGGCATTGTTACAAGTTCTGAGCTGATCGAATTCTGATGAAAATTTAATTTATAATTAATTTTTTATTATTTATTGATGACTCGAGTGCACTGTCATGCCCATCGGGAACCCTTGACTGTACGCTTCACTGTGACTTTTAAGCGCCTGGGACTAACTTCGGCCGCCCAGCACTAAAAGCAAAAAAAAAAAAAAAAATTATGCGCCCAGCACTCGAAAATATCAGTAACTTTAATGGTACTTGCCAAAATATGTCGGCATTATACGTTTCCAGGTAGCTCCGCCATGTTTTCCCTAATAGTCCACGCCACGCTTCCCGAGCTGTATATGCCACGATTGATGAAGGAAGCAAATCATTTTATCGGAGAATGGAGGTTGTTATTTCGTCTGCTGCGAAGTTTTACCGAGCCACGAGTATCACTTTACATGTACATGTAATTTATAAATCATTGTCAGAAGCGCCAAGCAACTTTGAAAAACTTCTTCTCACAGAAGCGTCAGGGTATTTGTTGGCTTTCGGTGCTCGTTGTTGTTGTTCTAAGACGTCAGCTTCCAAAATATATTTTAATTATATCTATATTAAAAGCACACATGGTCAGGGTATTTGTTGGCTTTCGGTGCTCGTTGTTGTTGTTCTAAGACGTCAGCTTCCAAAATATATTTTAATTATATCTATATTAAAAGCACACATGCATGTGTGCGCTCGCTCGTACGTCGTAATCAGTCTATTAGATCTACATGTACTATGAGATATCTATAATATGGCTAGTTGAACAGTACACTTGAATCTAGTATTAAACTGGAGATTCTGGAGTAATCTATTTTTAGCCTCACTGTAATGTTGACACACATTCCGATGGTATCCGTTTTCACTCATTTGCTGGTCTTGGAATTCCTTTGAAGGCATATTATACTGCACGTTTTATATATCCAGCCTATACAACATTGCATAATTTCTTCAGTTCAGTCATTAGTTAAAAAATGTTCTACCTCAAAAAGAAATAAAAAATTACTGGATTTTATGAGAGAAATTACTAAATTTGTTATTACTGAAGAGATCAATAATAAAATCATCGTTGTGTTTTAAATTCAGTAACCTATAACCAGTTGTTTATTTTTTCGTGTGTGCTTTATTGTTCATTGATTATTATTATGTACTCTCTTCAGATGAGGTACCTTGAAGTTGAATGCCAAATAAATATATCCATGGAGAATGGCTCTCTTTTGATTCTTGCATTCTAACAAATCTCTGATCTTGACCGTTCTCACTTCAAATTTGTGTTTCTTTTCCAGTTTCCGGTCTTATTTTGGGACTTGAAACATTTACTTCTCAACTGCTCTGACAGAGCACCATTCCCTACGCTAATTTGAAAAAAAATCTCCTAATGCCGAGAAGAGGGGGGGGGGGGGGGGGGTGCCCCGCTCTCTCGGACTCTCCTCCCAACCCATGGTAATGGAAACTGAGGGCGATAATAGTTGCTATGCTAACGACTCACCAGCGATGACATCTGAAAAAGTTAATAGTTCCCACTGTCAATTTAGAGATGCTATATAAATTCTCTCATGGTAGCACACAGGGCCCCCAAGTCATCTCTCGAGTACACACTTAAATTATATCAAACCCTATTTCGTAGGTCCTGTGACGTTAGTCACACTGCCATGTTTTGTACTGTTCAGACAAAAATAATTTAGAAACGTATCATTTCCAACGAACGCGGCGATTCAGAATATTTTACGGCCGTGGAATTCACGGTGATGCATATACCGAAAGAAGTTTGCGCTCTTGTATTCAACTTTTCAGGAGCAAGCTATTATTCTCTTCAATCACCCCTGGATAAAATAGAAACGAGGATATTATTCAGAGAATTATCATGAAAGGAAAGCTGTGATGTGCAGGATTAACCGTGACATATGGCTGCATCGGAATCTTCATAGCCGTAAAAAGCGTGGAACGGCGTCCTTGTGCACGGTGTCATTGTTTCGTGGTTCGCATGGGTCCTTAAAAGATTGTAAAAGTGCATAATTTTTATATTGAAAATTCAAGGCCTTGAAAGTCCTTGAAAATTAGAATTCACACTTGGATATAATTTAAACAAAAAATTGACAGAATATGTCTAAATTTTTCTTGTCATTTCAAATCTTGATCCATTTTGATTCCTTGATTACAGAATCACTGCCACGGAGTGTGTTGGTGTGTCACAGCAATGCAATTCCGATTCACACAACGAAGCTGAGGTGGTTTAACGTTTGTCAATGAAGAAAATCACCGATCAACCGCCATAGAATATAATGTGAAACAAGAAAACCGGAATAGTACATTCATCAGATTGCCGATACCCAAAATGTGTTGCCTCATATATCTAGATAACAACGTGATGTAGAGACGCTATTTATTCGTCTTTGTACCGGTTATGCTCAGGAGAATGACGTAGAATCATTATTATCTTGTGCAGAGAAGGTGTTGGTCTTGAGTTGAATTACCGTAAATTACATAAATGCTACCTTTCTACTATAGTACTATATATAAAAATTTGTTGCATTGTTGGGAAAATAATGTGATTCAAAAAGTTGTTTTGATCCTGGATAAGGGCACTGAAAACCATTAAAGATATGTAAATGTATTTTCACACGTAAAGCTTGAAATCTACTGAACCTTTATTATTCAATCTGTTTCCCTTAGTTAAAAAATTGTAAAATTAAATCGGCGATCGTTATTTAATTTTGGAATGAAGGCGCATTAGAAGACTGTTACCAACAAGTTCTGAGCTGACCTACTTTTGATGAAAATTCCTGGTGATTTTTGATGAAAATCACTGGCGATTCTGACTTGGGCGGTGCCCATCTTAATATAGGCAGGATTTCTACTGGGGGTGGGGATTTCCAAGAGTTCAGTTCGCGTTCGAGTCCTAATGCCTACTCTACTTCGTAGGTCCTGTGACGTTAGTCACACTGCTCATGTGAAGTAGGGTTATTCCCTTTAATCTGGATATCCTCCGATATATGTGGACTACCTGGCGACAATATTTGACTATGGATTCTGGGGATTTAACTGAAGCCAGATGACGCCGTGGGCGTGGCGGAGGTGCGTGTGTCTCCTCTCTGGCAAACACGGGGGTGTCCCAGCGGGAGAGCAAGGACGTCGAGGTAAACAGGGCACAACACCCCATGACGCCCATGCTCTCCTCAACTTTATCGAAACTCTTCTGAAAAGCAAACAATTGAAGTGTACTCACAGTTCAACCTGCCCTTGAGTGTTTGAAAATTCTAATGCCTTTAATATATTGAAAGTGAACTATATCCCAACAGATCAGTGCTATGCCCATACAGCGCCATCTATTTTTCATTCTTGCCCAGCATCTATGACAGATCGACATATCGGAACTTTCATCTTTAGAACTCATACGACTGAAGATTTCGATAGTATAATTTTTTCGCGCAGAGTCCGGTGTTGTTTTCCACTAGAGGACGTTTCGTTTCAAAAAATTATATTGACAGTTTTATCGATAAATTTGACATAAAGTTTGTTGTACGCTAATGACGGGAGTTAGATACCGACGCTGGTCAGTGTTTTCAAGCTGGTCAGTGTTTTCAATAATGTATTGAAAACTGTACCAAACACAACACGTGGCTATGCGTGTGTAAATTTCTGGCAAAGATATTTCCTCTTACACGAGTTCCAGTCCACTGATTCAGATACAATACTATACCTCATCCATAATGTCGTTTTATGCAGCTAATTGAATCGCTGAAAAATGAATATAATACCAATTTCAAGACGACAAAGGGCACGTACCTCCATCCTCGACCTCGTAATTTCTCCGACAGAGTTAGCAGATCTCCGAAAGAGTCCCCGCACCGACAATTTTTCCAGTAGAGTGATGATCGAATGACAAGGGTGAAGTTACTTACCTTTTTTTGGTGGGGGGCGGGGTGGGGTACTAAATTGTGCTTGTTAGAAGTTCGTCTTTCGGAGGAGATTGGGGCCCTAAACCGGGCTTTTTTTTAGATTTTTATTTCAAAACCAAAAAAAACAAAACAAACAAAACAATGAAAATATTACAATGTAGAATAAAAGTTCTTGTGACGGGCAATCCTTCCGTGGCTTCTCGACTGTTTATGATGAGAAATCTTGTGACGGGTAATTCTTCCGTGCCTTCTGAATCTTGACTGGTTATGGTGGACAAATGTTCTTGTGACGGGCAATTCTTCCGTATGTTACTTCAGTTAATAATAATAGTTGACTTCTGGATGTTGACGGGTTATGATGCGTAATGTTGATGATGTGCGTCTGCATGGTGACGGGCTGTGTATTAATGATGACGAATTAAGGGTGCTGTGCAAACTGCCATTTCCTTCGATCTGTTCTCTGCTGTGCTGTGCTGTGCTCAGACTCAGTTCCATGCTGTGCTGTGTGTTCTGTGCTGCGCTGTGCTGTTCTCAGTTCCATGCATGCTGTGTTGTGCCCAGTTCCATGAGCAGTTTTTTCCGTTTTCTTCGGACGTCTTTACACGCCGCCCAGTTCGTGTATGCCGCCTCTATACATACACGCTGACGCCATTTTCAGTCCTTTCTCTTAGGCGTCAGTATCACGGGCGGCTATGCGTCTGTCGAGGCGTCGCACGTCTTACCAGTCGTCCAGCTAATGCGATGGCCCCTCAAAGTTCACGGTTGTCCCGTGTGCATTGCATCGCCGGTTGCCTCTCTTTCTTGTTTCTTCTTCCAACTCCCTGAGGCAGCCGGCTATCACGGACGACTTTGCGTGCTGCATGGCCACGCCACTCGCGACCATGCTTTGGAGGGGTCTTGATAAATCTGTGACATCTCCCATCAGTCTTCGGATCCGAAAAGACAATCGCCAAGCTCTGACGTCGACTTTATATACATCGCGCGGACGTCAGCGAGATTCTGGGATTCCGTCGGCCTGATGAACGGGATATCCACAGAATTACGTTAGATTGTGCTTCTGTTTTGTGATAAACATGCATATTCTTGACGCACTGTTAACAGTACAGTGGAAAAACGCTGACATATATGGAATGCAAGTCCTGTGGATTGTAATAAATGGCTAGCTGAGTATATAATTCTATAATTTTATTTAAAAACTGAAATTGAAACGTTGCCACAAATGCATGACTGCAGTCTTCCGCTGATTTTCTCGTCTTTTATTGTTGGATGGGTACATAAAGTTCACCAGATCTTTAGTATACATCTCGTGTTCCTAAATATGAGATGATCGTGTCATGGATTTTGACCAGACGTTTATATTTTCTAACTTACTTGCATCATGGTAAAACACTGCCTGTCGCCAGGGAGTGTGTTTTCATTTCGACTTGGTTGCCAACTGAATCTTGGTACCTGTGGAAATCTCAAATTTGTGAAATTTCGGACGAATATGCCTCAGTTATATTGTATTGCAAATTCCTTGTGAACTTGCGTAATTAATTTCCCTAAATTCACCGTCAAACAGCATTAAAACAATTAACTTGAAACACGAAAACGTGTACGAGGCCATTATGACGTCATAGTATGTGAATCTTTATTAAACGTTTTGACGTTCACGAACGTGAAAGTAATACATGAAAAGACTAATAAACAACAGATATCTTTAGAAAAGGATGAGCGACGGAGATTAAATGTGCAAAATGCTTATTTTACATAAGGAGTACTCTTTTAAGTACTGGTATTTAATTACGCTTGAATGACATTCTCATTAAATTTCCATCCTTCAATTGCAATTACGTACCGGCAGTTCTTTATTTTCAACTTTAGAAAGATTAAATGTAGACGTAAGAGGTACATCTCGGTACATGAACTACTGCAGTGCAGCGAGAAGTTAATACTAATAATATACTAATAATACCGGTATTAAAAATACAATTGTCCTGTAATGTGTTTGGTTGCATTAACTTGGTGGCCAGTTTTTGTTTACTTCAGGTAGCTGTGAACGAATTTGTTTATTTATTTTTAATTTAATTTAATTTATTTTTAATATAGTATCCTGAATGCAATACGTTATTTGCATAGCATTAGTTAGCCAAGTTTGCGGCTTCGAAAGAGTGTAAGGGGGGGGGGGGGGTATCCCCCCTCGCAACGTAGGATTTTTTTTAAAAAAATAGATGGTAAATTGGCACTCTCTGGGAGCATTTGAGCGGTATAACATTGTATTGTAACAATTGAACTTTTAATTTGTGTCAAAATGTCTCATAAAAGTGGCGATAACTACAAGCTACACTATAATTCAAGTTAATCTTTAGACAATACTATCTTGCCCCGATAGCAGCGGGCGACTGCATTGACGCCTAGCTGAGCGAGTTCTGGTTCGTTAATTGGGTATTTTAATGGATGATAACTGGACTTTTTTCGACCTGCAGTTGCCAGACTTATCAAAAATGTAAGCTTAGTGGTCCTTTTTTAATGGGTGACAACTGGACTATTTTCGACCTGCAGTTGCCAGACTTATCATAAATGTAAGCTTAGTGATCCTTTTTTGGAATAGTAGTAAAAACTTCTCCATATTTATCATATTTACACCAGTTACCAAACAGTACCTTCGGGTCTAGGTATACCTTTTAAATTATGCCTTTATTTCTAGTGTTTCTTTGTGAAAATGAGTTGAAATTTCGTATATCTGTTGTTAGTGAATAAAGAAAAACTGAACTTTATAATGAATTTTGAAAAATTCTGCTCAGCTGACGTTTTGATGTTTTGCTGTCGAAATAGGCGACATTTGATCGGAGATGCACTGGCGGTGATAAGTGTACTTCCCCTGTATTATGCAAAGATAAACATTTTCTTCCATGCTATGTTTGCTTTTTTTTCTTTGGCTTGTTGGCGCGTGTTTTTTGTTTTGTATCTTTTTTGTCGACCCGGACAATTTGGGGGGGAGGGGTAAGCCTCCCCCTTGTCTACTTGATCCCACTCAATACGATTTTTACTCAACTTGAGTTACTTTTCACTCAACTTGAGTTGAATGCACTCAAGCATAAGAGTGGAAATTGATCCCACTCAAGTTGTGAACAGGTACATTTCACTCAAACTTGAGTGGAACAGTTCACTCAAGTTTTTTTAGAGAGTACGCCCTTAATATAGCTGGTGTGATATTCAAGAGATTTGTTATAGCCTGTATCAATATCCATACTCAACACAAAAATGGTGCCTCTCAATTTCAAAGGACAAAGATTTCGGAAGATGCCTTCAACATGGCATGCCTTCTCAGCGCACACAAGAGCTCACGTATTCAGCCATCTCAGCTTGCTGAGGCTGAGGGCGTTTCACGTTTCACTTAACACTACCCTTAGCTTATTGACTTCATTTTCCGTGTATTTCGCCCGATGTCAGCTCCCCAAGCACCAAGTCACGTGTCCGCTCCATTTACACGAGCCAATGAAATTATTCGTATTCAAATATTTTGTCCTGGGAATCTCAGATCACAGACATGTCAATTTCACTTGAGTGCTCGAGGCGCAAGACTCTGGGATTTTACGCGAGACCAATACCGAAGTTGTGCGAATTAGCTATTTTATTTCTCACTCTAATCGAGCATGCTTCTTTGTTTTTTCTCAAGAAAAATCATATTACAACCGGCCTAACATATTTGAAAGAATTAAAATCGGAGGCAGTTCACAGGAAAAAAGATTTGTTTTCTATTTTGTGATCGAGGCACTTCGAGGCCCACCAAGGGATCGTTTCAATCCATCGCTTTCTGGAGGTGTGTGTTCGTTCTATGAATGTGATTGCGCCGTTGTCGGATCTTACGGAACCAATCTGATGTGACCATTTGGTAAACGCCCTAATATACCCAGATATTACGCAGTTTCTACGTATATTCGTACCATGCTTTCGGATGATGGTATTCAGCAAGAAATATTTCATATGGGCTTCAGAGACCATCAGGCGCATGCATGATAGTATAATTTTGTCACGCCAACAGGCTTTGCGTCCATCACATGTCGATTCAAATGTGGGCAACGATTTGGTGTAAGACTCTTACACTTAGCCATGAGTCCTCTTCATGAACTTATACACTCCGGGATCACACGACTCCATGGGTTGTTCGGCTCTATCCGGCAATAAAACAAGCCATCCCAACTCTGTCTATTGGTTTTATCGAGTTCGGCAAAGAGTTTGATTGCCGTGAAGAGCTGATCCTTCTACAATCAGTCTTCAAACATCAACGGCTGGTTGAATTGCTCCTCCATTATATTCGTACGTGTCACGTGATCAGCAACGTATCGTGTGGATCACGTGACCCGTACGAAGATCATTGCGGTGAAATCAACTGACCGTTGATGTTTGAAGACTGATTGCAGACGGATGAGCTCTTCACGGCAATCAAACTCTTTGCCGAACTCGATAAAACCAATAGACAGAGACTTGGGATGGCTTGTTTTATTGCCGGATAGAGCCGAACGACCCATGGAGCCGTGTGATCCCGGAGTGCACATGTAAGTTCATGAAGAGGACTCATGGCTAAGTGTAGGAACGAACGAAGCCATATGTCAACTCATCTTCGCGAGCCAGTGTATCGATCGATCTATTGGGATCGATACACTGGCTTGGTTAGTTACCCATACGAGTTCTGGATATAAATAGATGAAGGGAGTAGAATATAATTAGCCGGTTCTAACGCAGGGCAGCCGGGGCAGCCGAGGTGACGTCATAAGTAAGTCGAGGTGACGTCATGAATAGGTCGAAGTCGCGCGGTGTTCGTCTATTTATAGTGTCACGAACATAGTCCAAGGGGTTGTAGGTCAACGTCTGTTCACCGGACCGGGACAATAGCCCGAGGTGTTTGCGGTGTTTCATGTCCGCTCAGCGGGCCGTATAATTAAACACAAATTAATTAAAAAATATAAAAACAAATTAAAAAACAAGTTAAAAAACAAATTAAAAAAACAATTTTATTATCAAGCGGACGATGTATATATATATATATGTGCAAGTCCAAACACGCTTTAATCATGATCAGGACGTGTATGACACCATTCTCAATGCGACCTAAGCAGTCAAGCGAATTACGAAGGTATGTAAGGTAAAGCGAGTGTTACAAGGATACACTTCGTCACGCACGAGTGGTTGTAGCCCGAGGGCAACTGCAACGATATTTAATATATACTTCGTCACGCACGATTGGTTGGTTCACTGAGACGGCTGTTTTCCCCGTAAACTTCATTAAGATATACTCGATAAATAGACAGAATCCGTAATTATACGCCTAAAGCCTAGAAATTTCGTTTCAGACCAAAACAATTTTTCGATTTTTTTTTTTTTTTTTTTTTTTTTTTTTTTTGGACTTTGCCGATTTTCGTAGAATTTTCCATAATTTCCATGATAGAGCCTCGCTGCTTACGGTGTGGTATTCCCCTCGTATAGATGCACAATAAAGGCCCTATACAGTTTTATCGCCCGACGGTAACTTTCGCCGCAATTAGACGATAATTGGTGTCACGTGATTTGACCATTTCTCAAGAAATAAGCGACATACGCGCACGCTGTTTACGGCGTTGTATTCCTGGTGTCGAGGTCTACCGTAAAGCTCCTATTCTAATTTACCGTATCTCTATAACTTTCGCCGCTATTCGGCGTCGAAAATTATTCCTTTGTAGCTTACCAAGAATAGGTCCCTACAGCGTCATACCTTGTACCCGTGGACACGTGTGATTGATCACTTTTCGCGGTGTTCACGAGTGCCTATCGAACCATACGAAAATATCTTATTTTAGAAACAATACTATAGTAGTAGGAGGAGGAGGGGGAGGATGTGTATGTGTGTGTATGTGTGTGTGTGTGTGTGGGGTGGAGTGTGTGTGTGTGTTTGTGTGGTGGAGGAGGAGGAGGATGTGTGTGTGTGTGGTGGGTGTGGAGGAGGAGGAGGGTGTGTGTGTGTGTGTGTTTAGGTGTGTGTGTGCGGTCATATAAGGTCGTTTGTACACCATTAGCCTCAGTCGGTATCCATCATCTGACCGGGTACCATGTCGAGTACATGTACGTTTTGTGAGAAGACACTCTCTCGTCCCGATAGTATGCTCAGACATATTCGTCTAATGCATAGACAAGATACACCACCGAATCCCGCTAGACGTCCACCAAATGGAGTAGAGCATCCCTATACGATGACGGAGAGTGGCCCTACGGTATGTGGAAAGACGTCCTGGGCGCTAGCGCATGGGTAATTCATATTCCATCAACTCAAATGCAACGCATACCATCTCACGATCCAGAATGGTTCGCTAAGAGGAGTGAACAAGTGGGAGAGGGATTATATACGAGGACAGCTGCACAGTGGTTCAAACTGAATGAAAATGATGACGAATCCCAGCAGAGGCAGATGATCCATAGGAGCGGGAATGAAATGGAACAACGAAAGAGAAAATGCCCTTCAGATGACGAACTCATCCATGCTGGGGAAATAGATCAACCTATCCACTTGCGGAAACAGGTCAAATATAACGTGTGGAAAAACATGTTCGGTAAACCTATCGCAAGAGATTGTAAGGTTGACATTGACGAGAGAAAACAGCGATATACAAGCCAAGGTTACGACGAGGATGAGTCTGGTGCAAGTGCTATGGAGGATTATATTCCGACGATGATGAAGACTTTACGTCAAAAATACTGCAATCTCCTTGTGAACATACAAAAGCTACAAAGTGATTATATTCATAACGAGATTTTGAAAACAACGAGGCGTCTACAGACAATATACGACATAGACTACGAGGAAGCACTCAAACAGACGATTAAGATGCGGAAATGCTTATTCGATAAGTTGATTGATGACTGTGAGAGCGAGGACTCCGAGTAAAGCCCCTAGTAGAAATATTTGTAGATAAACATTGAATGGAAGGCTAGATGCCGAAATGATAGCCACAACAAAGCAGTTTTCTCTCTTTATTTGTAAAGCAGTGCTATAAGTTGATGAATAAAGCGTTTATTTTGTAATCTTCGTATTGGTTTGTCTGTATTTTATCCTCCTCATCCTCCTCTTTTATCCGAATACGTCAATGCTAGTTCTATGAAGCGTGTTCAGACATGTCCGATAGCTTTGAAACGTGTGTAGCTAAATACATATTGAATGTAGAAAATAGCGATAACGGGTATATACTGTCTACAGACGCCATCACCACCGCCACGACCACCACCACGACTACCACCACCACTCCCACCTCGACCACCACCACGACTACCACCAACACCAGGTCCAACCACGCATGCGCACCTGAATAGCGGCGAAAGTTACCGAGATTCGATAAATTCGTATAGGACCTTTACGGTAGACATAGACACGAGGAATACAACGCCGCAAACCGCGTGCGCGTATGTCGCTTATTTCTCGAGAAATCGCTGAATCACGTGACACCGATTATCGTCTAATTGCGGCGAAAGTTACCGTCGGGCGATAAAATTGTATAGGACCTTTATCGTACATCTATACGAGAGGAATACAACGCCGTAAGCCGCGATTCTCTATCCGTCTTAGTTCCCGAGATATCGCCATTATGACGTCATCGGCTTCCCTGTTTCAGAACCGGCTAATCATGTTCTACTTACGGATAACGCTACCGATGAGAGTTTATCCCACATACCCAACTATATGGGCCAGGATATACGACTATATAGGTACGCATGTCACCAGTGAGCATGTGCGTATCACCCACACACCACAACCCGTACCTGCATCTGGAGGCTCTTGTTTTCAAAGGTATGCACC
>JAVTVY010012819.1:0-55201 GCA_036873755.1 Hanleya hanleyi
CCAAAGTTCGATGTTAAGGCCGTGGCTGGGACCTGTTGTCCATCCACATGCAGGGCCACAAAATTGATGCCGGAATGTTTAAAGTCAAACGGATTCTCTGGGTAGGCTCCGCTGAAACTGGTATTTTCCACACAGGCCAGGATCAATCGCTTGGGTAGTTCCCCCAGGAACAGGTTTTCTTTGTTGGCGCCCATATTTCCAGCAGGCACAGAGAACACTTTGGTTTGTACACGTCGGATAGGGTACTGGGCTGGTTTTGTTTCCAAGGCTTTGATGTGTCCCAATTGAACGGCTGGATTCGGTTTCACTTTTCGGACATACAGGACTGCGTCTTGGATGACAATCTTATAGTCAGCTGCATGCCCGTCTACGTTAGTGGCCATCAGGGCGAAGGTCGGAGGCGCCCGTATCAGTCGGATTTTGATGGGGATCTTGTTCAAGAGGTACCGGTCTTGCATGAAAATGTCTGCGTGCAGTCGACCCATGAGATCCACCGAGACGCCGTTCGCGGTGAAAGCCTTCCGTTTGTTATATCCCGCATTGTCGTTCTCCACGCCCATGTGCTCGGCTGTGTCCTGGTAGAATAAAGCGGCTGTCAGCTGAGATTTTTTAGCCTCTCGTCCATGCGACAACAGCATCTCGATGTAGGCTCGATAGGGGTACGTGTTGGTCGAGTCACTGATGAGTTTGTCGCTGAGAAATATATTCACCTGTTGAAACATCGAGTGCAGCCAGAGATTCGTCGGGCCCACCGTTGCTTGGTCGACGATTCTGGAGCCATCTCCATTGACGATCTTGGCTTTCACATACAAGTATGTATGGGCTAAATCCACATAGGCCGTATCCGCATTACTGATGGTGAACTCGATGGGTCCTGTTTCGTTGGTGCTGGAGAGCGGGAGATGCTCCACCCATAATCCTAGTTCGGTACTGATCTGTGGGCGGGACGGTCCATAAATCAAATTTACTGTTGGTGGAGGGGCAGGACTCTGCGTGGATCAAGGACATATTTTAAGAAAAGATATCCTGGGTCTTCGATGTGCGTCGTCGCTGGGTCGGTCGTCGACTGGTGCGTGGTCTCGGTGGTGCAGGTCTTTTATTCCCTACGGTGCGTTGTGCTTTGGCGACCAAGACGCCTCCTGCTTCTATGGCCCGCCGTTTCAAGGCTTCTTTGGGTGCCGTACCCCCCAAGACATCACCGGCGACTTGCAGTCCACTGCGTACCGCTTGTTTGCCGATTGCTTTCACCCCACGCGTCACCAAGGGCAGGAACGTTTTGACGATGCTGCCGAGTATGTTCCCCAGTCCATGTTCTCGTTGCATGCGTGCACCGCTAAAGACCGGAAAGCCACCCCCGGCCTGTTGGGCATAATAGTCGGCATAGCTGCGTGCATCGCACTCGTAAGGTACTTTCATTATGCAAAGTGGGGAGCACATGCTTGTCGAAAATGAAGTGTCAGCACCACTTTCCCGCGTTCGAATGCCACCGGTCGTCCCGTGTCATCTCTTATATCCACCGTGATCGTGTTGATGTCGGTTTGTCGTACGGGCAGGTAGAGCATGTGGGTGAAACTGTGGGTGACTTGATCTCCATACGTCTTTTTAATGGGGACCACCCGTATCCGTTCGCGTAGTCCTCCCGACTGATCATATTCCCTTCGTCTTGGTTGATTTGACCGGTGGCTGTAAACAGGCTCTGATAGGCTCGAATGAAATTCCTGCGCCCAAAGTTCGGTGTTAAGGCCGTGGCTAGGACCTGTTGTCCATCCACACGCAGGGCCACAAAATTGATGCCGAAATGTTTAAAGTCAAACGGATTCTCTGGGTAGGCTCCGCTGAAACTGGTATTTTCCACACAGGCCAGGATCAATCGCTTGGGTAGTTCCCCTAGGAACAGGTTTTCTTTGTTGGCGCTCATATTTCCAGCAGACACAGAGAACACTTTGGTTTGCACACGTCGGATAGGGTACTGGGCTGGTTTTGTTTCCAAGGCTTTGATGTGTCCCAATTGAACGGCTGAATTCGGTTTCATTTTTCGGACATACAGGACTGCGTCTTGGATGACAATCTTATAGTCAGCTGCATGCCCGTCTACGTTAGTGGCCATCAAGGCGAAGGTCGGAGGCGCCCGTATCAGTCGGATTTTGATGGGGATCTTGTTCAAGAGGTACCGGTCTTGCATGAAGATATCTGCGTGCAGTCGGCCCATGAGATCCACCGCGACGCCGTTCGCGGTCAAAGCCTTCCGTTTGCTATATCCCACATTGTCGTTCTCTGCGCCCATGTGCTCGGCTGTGTCCTGGTAGAATAAAGCGGCTGTCAGTTGAGATTTTTTAGCCTCTCGTCCATGCGACAACAGCGTCTTGATGTAGGCTCGATAGGGGTACGTGTTGGTCGAGTCACTGATGAGTTTGTCGCTGAGAAATATATCCACCTGTTGAAGCATAGAGTGCAGCCAGAGATTCGTCGGGCCCACCGTTGCTTGGTCGACGATTCTGGAGCCATCCCCATTGACGACCTTGGCTTTCACATACAAGTATGTATGGGCTAAATCCACATAGGCCGTATCCGCATTACTGATGGTGAACTCGATGGGTCCTGTTTCGTTGGTGCTGGAGAGCGGGAGATGCTCCACCCATAATCCTAGTTCGGCACTGATCTGTGTGGGCGGGACGGTCCACAAATCAAATTTACTGTTGGTGGAGGGGCAGGACTCTGCGTGGATCAAGGACATGTTTTAAGAAAAGATATCCTGGGTCTTCGATGTGCGTCGTCGCTGGGTCGGTCGTCGACTGGTGCGTGGTCTCGGTGATGCAGGTCTTTTATTCCCTACGGTGCGTTGTGCTTTGGCCACTAAGACGCCTCCTGCTTCTTTGGGCCGCCGTTTCAAGGCTTCTTTGGGTGCCGTACCCCCCAAGACATCACCGGCGACTTGCAGTCCACTGCGTACCGCTTGTTTGCCGATTGCTTTCACCCCACGCGTCACCAAGGGCAGGAACGTTTTGACGATGGTCCCGAGTATGTTCCCCAGTCCATGTTCTCGTTGCATGCATGCACCACTAAAGACCGGAAAGCCATCCCCGGCCTGTTGGGCATAATAGTCCATATAGCTGCGTGCATCGCACTTGTAAGGTACTTTCATTATGCAAAGTGGGGAGCACGTGCTTGTCGAAAATGAAGTGTCAGCACCACTTTCCCGCGTTCGAATGCCACCGGTCGTCCCGTGTCATCTTTCATATCCACCGTGATCGTGTTGATGTCGGTTTGTCGTACGGGCAGGTAGAGCATGTGGGTGAAACTGTGGGCGACTTGATCTCCATACGTCTTTTTAATGGGGACCACCCGTATCCGTTCGCGTAGTCCTCCCGACTGATCATATTCCCTTCGTCTTGGTTGATTTGACCGGTGGCTGTAAACAGGCTCTGATAGGCTCGAATGAAATTCGCGCGTCCAAAGTTCGATGTTAAGGCCGTGGCTGGGACCTGTTGTCCGTCCACATGCAGGGCCACAAAATTGATGCCGGAATGTTTAAAGTCAAACGGGTTCTCTGGGTAGGCTCCGCTGAAACTATCATTTTCCACACAGGCCAGGATCAATCGCTTGGGTAGTTCCCCTAGGAACAGGTTTTCTTTGTTGGCGCTCATATTTCCAGCAGACACAGAGAACACACGTCGGATAGGGTAATGGGCTGGTTTTGTTTCCAAGGCTTTGATGTGTCCCAATTGAACGGCTGGATTCGGTTTCACTTTTCGGACATACAGGACTGCGTCTTGGATGACAATCTTATAGTCAGCTGCATGCCGGTCTACGTTAGTGGCCATCAAGGCGAAGGTCGGAGGCGCCTGTATCAGTCGGATTTTGATGGAGATCTTGTTCAAGAGGTACCGGTCTTGCATGAAGATGTCTGCGTGCAGTCGACCCATGAGATCCACCGAGACGCCGTTCGTGGTCAAAGCCTTCCGTTTGTTATATACCGCATTGTCGTTCTCTACGCCCATGTGCTCGGCTGTGTCCTGGTAGAATAAAGCGGCTGTCAGTTGAAATTTTCATTTCTCGTCCATGCGACAACAGCGTCTCGATGTAGGCTCGATAGGGGTACGTGTTGGTCGAGTCACTGATGAGTTTGTCGCTGAGAAATATATCCACCTGTTGAAACATCGAGTGCAGCCAGAGATTCGTCGGGCAGACCGTTGCTTGGTCGGCGATTCTGGTGCCATCTCCATTGACGATCTTGGCTTTCACATACAAGTGTGTATGGGCTAAATCCACATAGGCCGTATCCGCATTACTGATGGTGAACTCGATGGACCCTGTTTCGTTGATGCTGGAGAGCGGGAGATGCTCCACCCATAATCCTTGTTCGGCACTGATCTGTGTGGGCGGGACGGTCCACAAATCAAATTCACTGTTGGTGGAGGGGCAGGACTCTGCGTGGATCAAGGACATGTTTAAGAAAAGATATCCTGGGTCTTCGATGTGCGTCGTCGCTGGGTCGGTCGTCGACTGGTACGTGGTCTCGGTGGCGCAGGTCTTTTATTCCCTACGGTGCGTTGTGCTTTGGCGACCAAAACGCCTCCTGCTTCTTTGGCCCGCCGTTTCAAGGCTTCTTTGGGTGCCGTACCCCCCAAGACATCACCGGCGACTTGCAGTCCACTGCGTACCGCTTGTCTGCCGATTGGTTTCACCCCACGCGTCACCAAGGGCAGGAACGTTTTGACGATGCTCCCGAGTATGTTCCTCAGCCCATGTCCTCGTTGCATGCGTGCACCACTAAAAACCGGAAGGCCACCTCCGGCCTGTGGGGCATAATAGTCCGTATAGCTGCGTGCATCGCACTCGTAAGGCACCTTCATTATACAAAGTGGGGAGCACGTGCTTGTCGAAAATGAAGTGTCAGCACCACTTTTCCTCGTTCGAATACCACCGGTCGTCCCGTGTCATCTCTTATATCCACCGTGATCGTGTTGATGTCGGTTTGTCGTACGGGCAGGTAGAGCATGTGGGTGAAACTGTGGGTGACTTGATCGCCATACGTCTTTTTAATGGGGACCACCCGTAACAGAGGTGTGTTGATATCGCCCACGATGTGGTTGTCCACCACGCCCGAGTAGACGTAGAGTCCGTACATACCCGACTTCATATCCATCGGGATCTCGCCTTGGTGGGCGATGGGACCAGCGAACGTCTGTAGATCGAAACCCAGCATTTGCTGTAGGATAGGACACAGTACGTACCACACTTCATTGGCTCGCACGTTGTATCACGAGTAAGGGTATTGGATATCCACGATGCCACATTCCCAGCGTCCAGGTAAATGCAACGGTTGCGGTAACTGGGTCACGTACTTGGCCAAGGTGTTGTCAGGAAACACATCCAACGAACTGTTACTGGGTAGGGTGAAACAAAACATGGCGACTGAGCTGTCCTGCTGCTGCTGATGGTTTTGATAGGTGTTCCAGGCCTTGGGCGGTTGTGTCCGGCGTCGTTTTCATCGCGGTGACTTGCTACGTGTCACGGCTCTGGAGATGTGGGGTGTCTTAATCAAGGGTGGTTTTTTAAAGGCGTGAAAAGAAGGTGCCCGTTGTGGTGGTGTTTTGGGGGGTGACTCCGGTTCCCACTCGACTTCCCAAGAAGGCAGTGGGCCACTCGGCGATTGCTGACTCCGCTGCATCCAGGTCCAGCGTTGGGGGTTCCCCACCAATTCCTGTGATACATGCATGTCTTTCAAGCCTTGAGCGAAGACCTCCCATCCTCGGGGATCCGTGTGCGACCTGCGTTGACGCATCAGGTCATTCACTAAATCCGTCATGTGGGTCCCGGGGACCACTTGATTCTGTATCAGTAGTTCGCCTTTATCATTCCAAGTCATGTTGGGGTTCTGTTTCATCCGTTGTAATACCAGGCCAGCTTGTTTCTTGAACGATGCAGGTACCCTCTTCAGCACTTCGTCTTCCACCCACTGTGGGGCTGTGGGTGGTACCCCTGGTAATGGCGGCTGTTGGAGCGGTGCTGAGTTCGGCGGTGTGTCGCGTGGTGGTGATAGTGGTGCTGGGGTAGAGAAGGTTTTGTATTGATCCATGAACGTCATGTACCGTTGAAGAGTCTCATTGTACCGTTGTACTTTCTCAATGTAGCTTAACCCGGTCTTTGTAAGATCTGTTGCATCTCTTCATCGAGGGTGTTTATGGTCTTCACCGTAGATGGGACAGGGTAGGGCGATTGGAGGGTTTGAGGAGCCGTGGTTCGAGAAGGGCCATTTTTTTCGTGTGATTCATTGTCGACCGAAGAGTCCACCCAATACTAGACCCAACACGGAAGCGGCCAACGGTGCTAAGATGGCCCCGAGAAAGCCGCCTTTCTGTAACACCTTTTTCTTTTGTGTTTGAGAGACTCGCTTCTAGACTAGGGTTCGGAGACCTGTCTTATGCTTTGTCAACTTGGTCTTCTGCGCCGGAGTCAGTGGTACGTTGCCTTTTAACAGGTTGTACCCGATCTCGCACAGACAGCGTACAAGGGCAGGGTCCGCACCGCGTACAATGGTTCGCACCAACTCGAGTGGGGCCGTCTTCAATACACGGAGCGTCGGGGCGTGCTTCCGTACTCGCGCAGACATCATGTACAACTAATGCCAGAACCCACAACTCTGCCCTTTTTATCTACCTCAGATAACAGAGACAAAGTCAACCATGCTGTGGTATTATTTCTTTTTATTATCCCCATCAACAAACACACACACTCCAGCTGGGGGAGCCACTGTGGGTGTGTTTACATTATGTTTGCATGTACACGTGGTGGGTCTCTCATGGAAAGATTCCGGTCCGTAGTCGAAGGTGATCGGGGGTGGCTTGCTTGAGCATATACCCGTGCTGTGAGGTTGTCGCATCTTTAAAGGCTTCCAACGCATACGGTGTTCGGCCGGAATACATCTGTCTCGCCAAGTGCAGCAGTTGAGTGGTATCTCTCGGGTTTTTGAAGACCACCAGGTAGTGGACAATTGATCTGATGTTGCGATGTTCTTTGTTTTTACTGAACAGATTCTGCACAATGTAGATGATGCTGAGCCGTCGATGATGGCTGCCTTTGGTAAAGAGTTGGGTGACCCGCGCATCCGTCTCCGCCATGAGACCATCCAGAACCACCAAGGTGTCGGGTTCCAAATCGGCCAGATTGGGTAGGCCTTCCACGAACGTGATGTGGGGCATTGCTGCATACGCTTCCTGCCATTCTCCATAACACCACACGACTCGGGCAATGGGTGGGGTGATCATGCTGTCGGCGTGTTGAAGGAGCTTCCTGACGAAGTGCGTTTTGCTGGAACCCGTCGGTCCTACGATGACGCAAGTGAAGGGATGCTGCCACCGATGGTCCATGGTGCTAGGTGTATCCGCTGTCGTGGTAACCCGCTCTTGTAAATTTGGTACGAGTGAACTGGAGTGGTGGTGGGTACAACGTCGGTCGTCGTTGTCTGTTCACTGTGAGGGATGAAATCCGGTGAGTTTTCAGACGTAGTGGGTGTACTTGGTGTAGGTGTTGACTGTACACGTGGTGTGGAGCACGATGTGGCTTGTACACGTGGTGTGGTGGTGGTGATGACTGGGCTCGATACGGGGTTGACTGTTGCCATCTGTAGACTGGTTTCACTGTCACTCACAGCTGGAGTTCTACGTTGGTTAAGTAGCGTGCTGACATAGGCTACGTCGTAAAACACACCTCCGTACAACACACTCAGCAGGGTTAGCAATATCACCACAAAGCTCACTTGCGCTTTTCGCGTTTTGGGAGACGCTGTGTTCAGAGGCAGCTGCTGCTTGTCCATAGCACCGTGGTCGAACGTGGAATGAAGGATGAGTGTAGTGGTGTCTGGCTTTATAGTCGTTTCACCTGGTTGGTCGCCACTCAGGAATTGAAGGAACTGGGCCAGCCTTGCCATCGGACGAAATGAAACAGTTTGCCACGCCGACGTTCCGTTTTCAAAATCTGCTCCACCGTGTAGTAGTCTTGCTGTGTTTTTACGACAGGCTGTAATTCCGTCTCGTTAAACGTCCCTAGCAACGGTTCCCCTTGAAGAGCTTCCAGTTCATACACTCGCTGCGGTCGGGGTAGGCGCCGTTTAATCAGGAAATGCTCATCGCTCCAGTTGGGCAAGTAATTTTTCTCAAATTGACCTTTGACTTTACTGATCCGTGCAGGGTCCCCGACCTTGTACACCTCCTTCGTCGTTCGCTGCGATTGCCTGGGGTACAAGAAATGCCGGGCTTAATTGCGTTGGGTCACGGTAATGTGGGCTCTCTCTATACTTCGGTGATAGGCTCGATTGTAACCACTCACAAGTTTCGGGAGAACATCGATGTACCGCCTTGTATTTTTATAGGTGAAATATTTATACATTTGAATGTCCTGTTGAACCTTTCCACCACGGAAGCCTTGGTCTCGTATGGAAGAACAACACCTGCTGGGCTTTCAGAAACTGTTGGAACGGTCTGTTGAGGAATTCCGTGCCTTCGTCGGTTTGGAATTACATGGGTTTGCGCCCGGTCTTGAAGATGTCCTTGAACGCCGCTATGAGATTCGCCCCCGTTTTCGTCCGGATGGGTACCACCCACGCATACTTCGACAGGATAACGATGCACGTCAAGATATACCGATTCCCATCGTTGTGTTTGGCAAAGGCGCTCATATCGACCAAATCCGTTTGCCATTGGGCATCTAGTCCTCTCACGATGACCCGGTTCCGTAGAAAATGGCGACGGGCAGCTCGATGTAAGGTATAGGTGTCTTGTTTTCTTAACCAATCTCGGACTTGAGCACGTTGTATCCCCTGGGGTTTTGCCGCTCGATAGAGAGCCGCCAATGCACTATAGGCCGGCTCTTCATGGTGACAAATGATGATGAACCCTGGCTCTATCGTTTATTTATAACGGGTATATCTTGGGCCGGAGTTTCTTTCTGATTTTCTTCGTTGGCTTCTGCCAGCACATTGTCCATGGTAAATGACCAGTTCAACTCGTCTGATGACCGATCTTCCTCCGTAAGCACTTGATCCACATCTACCACGGCATCTTCCAATGCAGACCATAGATCAGGGTGAAGGGTAAAAAGCACTGTACCCCCATCTAGCCGAGCCAATTGAGCAAAGAAGGGGCCGCGTCGGATGTACACATCGTGACACAAGTGAATGAGATCGCCGCCCAGTTCACCAGACAACACTCGTTTGAATTTGGTCCAGCCCTCCCGAGACAAACGAATGTGAGCCGGGCATGGTTGTGCAGGGTCCGCATCACAGATGTCTCCCACCTCCTCCATGATATCGACCTTATCCGCATAAACGTGCGGGAAAACCTCGGGGGTCAAGCTGAGATACGTCCGTATTATATACTCAGTCATGGTCAGTACGTGAATGGTACCAGATTTGACTGTCTCTCGTATTTATTGGGAGAACCCCGTTAGATCAAAGGATCAGCACGCGCGCAATTCGGTTCAGTCGTACACCAGTACATCTCGGTCCTCGAGTTGGAGGTAGATGAAATGAGTGTGCTAAAAATAAATCACCAGCAAGCGTGCTATAAAAGGGAAGCGGCCTGGCCGTTTCATCCGACGGATAGGAAACATGATAGGAATGCATGTACTGACCTGTCTGTGGGGTTTTCCCCCCAGAATTTCGCTGACTTCCGAGTCGTCATCCGGGCACTTCACGTCCGCGCGTGCATCCGGGTATGTATGAGATTCTTGAGGAGGCGACTGCATGTAGTGAGCTGTATGTGGTTTCTTTTTCTCTGACGTCCGTGTCTTTCATCCGGGCACTTGACGTCCGCGTCTACATCCGGGTACTTCTATGTAGGTGTATAAAAAGTGGGAATGTTTAGGGCATTGCTGCCTTCATTGACCTGCTTCACCTCACCAGCCTGAGCCTGCCTCA
Source organism: Hanleya hanleyi (assembly GCA_036873755.1). NCBI lineage: Eukaryota > Metazoa > Mollusca > Polyplacophora > Lepidopleurida > Hanleyidae > Hanleya > Hanleya hanleyi. The sequence continues at coordinate 9,917 of JAVTVY010012819.1, forward strand.
CCAGCCTGAGCCTATCTGACGAGAGGAGCTACGACACGCTGTCAACCACCAAGATGTTGCCAGAAGCAGTTTACTCGCCCAGAAGATTTGCGACGGCACGAGTCCTCCATCCACATCGGCGCACGGTATACTTGTATAACCTGCGCACGGTCATTTAATCGGGAGGATCCTTTACTGCGCCACGAACGCTCATTCCACGAGGGCGCGACGGAACAATGTAATGAATGTGGTGAACTCTTCAAACGACCCAGTCAGTTAATACAGTATCAGCGTTTGATTCATGCCCCGTCTCTATGGTTTGGGCGACAAATTCTCACTAAAGTGGCACCCAGGAGGATCAGACCCAGTGACGATGAGCCCGGGGAGACGAATGCCACCGATGATGCGATCACAGAGAGCCTGTACCCACGGTTCAGAAGAGCCTAGATATCTAGCCAGTCCCTAGCAGTATTGTTGCTAGTTTTACGCCTGACGACATCGAACATTTTCTGGAAGATGCAGTGGATGTTCCTAGCGATCTATTACAGGACGCCCATCCAGTGAGTGACATCTATCGGCGCCAATGGCCCATGATACGGCACGTTTTCCACCGTGATCGCCCAATTCCAGATATCTACAATTTCCCACTGACCGACCTCGCCCTTCTACGCAGCAACGTGGAAGCCATCTTCAATGACCAAGCTACGGTCTTCAAATTGAATGTCGCTTTTGGGTACATCTTACGTCACAAAGAGACGGACCAGTTACGGTATTATTGTGTGAAGAGATGTTCATATACACACCCACTTTCTCGGGGTGTTCTGACCCTAAACCTGCCTGAGTATAGGAGTTATTATGACATCACTATATGTACTAACATGTACCTCAGAGCAGTTGTTTCGGATAATTTCGGGAATATATCTTATGTATAGCCCAGGTATATCTCTCATCAGGGGCCAAACCTAATCATGAATATATTTAACTATTCACGATAAATACTCTCATATTCTCGTAGATAGTGATGCCGGAGTTACCCACGGGGTGAAATCTTACATTATTTTAGATTTACACTCTTCTTCTTCATTACTGTTGTCTGTGCTTCACACGTTGTGTAATCGTTTATTAATTTCGATTCACACATATCTTGTTTTTCTCTTCTTTCTTGCTGACGGTTCTTCTCACGTGCCAGTGTATTTTAGCAATATACTGAATGGGCTGGCACGATCCCGGCATGGTCGTCACAGGAGATTCGGATTATGGTTCGAAAAACATCTTGGACCGCATAGCATATTCTTACTATTTCTCAATCCAGGTGTCGGAACATGAATCTCACTTAAAGAGATATTAAATACGAGTCATGTTCATTTCAGGATGTCAGCCGCTGTCTGCATTTCGTCTCTCAATGTTTGTAGTCTGTGGGAACAGGATTCTCACTTAAAGAGATATTAAATACGGGTCATGTTCATTTCAGGATGTCAGCCGCTGTCTACATTCCGTCTCTCAATGTTTGTAGTCTGTGGGAACATGATTCTCACTTAAAGAGATATTAAATACGGGTCATGTTCATTTCAGGATGTCAGCCGCTGTCTGCATTCCGTCTCTCAATCTTTGTAGTCTCTGGGAAAATGATTCTCACTTACAGAGATATTAAATACGGGTCATGTTCATTTCAGGATGTCAGCCGATGTCTACATTCTGTCTCTCGATGGTTGTAGTCTGTGGGAACATCTAACACTGTCGCAAGCCGTCAGTTGAAATGCGTCACCCTTGCACTGATCAATAGCATAACATGCCGTATATACTCTCTATGTCTACATGCTGATCGTTGACTTGAGCTCAGTAAACATTAAATGTGACGGTGCGTTAAATAATAAAACATGGTGTTTGATATTTCAATTTGCTTTGCTGTGAACATACTAAACACACCCAGGGCGGCTCCCCCAGTCTGGGTATGACGTAACATTGGGGATAATAAACTGTATAAACATTGCTGAACTTGTTGTTATTCACGACAACCGCTTTCCGCTATACTTGGATGAAATATATACCCCGATGTGATATAGTGCCCTTGCACACTTCCAAAACTTCCCTTTAACCCGGGCGTGCGCGCGCTGCGGCCGGGCCGAGCCGGGCCGGAACCGGCCGGGCCGACGAAAACCCGGATGTTGAAAATCCGGACCCTACGTCTAAGGAAAAATTGGGTTCGTAGGTAGTTTTAGTGAGACCCGGAAGTGACGTGTGTGCGCAGAACCCACACCACCAAACCACAACCATGGACCTATAGTGGTGGGTCACACACACCCCCATGCACCCCCAAAATGCCTGCTTTCTATACTACGAATCACTAGTCCACGCGGATGCTCCCTCACGAGAGCTTTAAACTAAGACTTCATACGACACCATAGGATCATTAGGGGCTCACCTAGACCCCAAAATGTCTATTTCCATACCCTTTTCCCACAATTCCCTGTCTGCGCATGCGCAGAATGTTGAACACGAACGACGCACTAGTCCAGATGGATGCTCCCTCACGAATGCTTCACATTGATACCTTACTCGATCCAGTCGGCCCACTCGTGGCCCACCCAGACACCAAAACGTCTATTTCCATACCCTTTTCCCACATTCCCATGTCTGCGCATGCGCAGAATGTGGACAACGACCGAGACACTTGTCCAGGCGGATGCTCCCTCACATAGGCTTCACATTGATACCTCATACAACTTCATCGGCTCAATAGGGACCCCCTCGATCCCAAAACGTCTATTTCCATACCCTTTGTCTACTGCGCATGCGCAGAATTACGATATTCCAACCCGACACGCACCTCAACGGATGCTCCTTTACGAATGCTTCACATTGATACCTCATACAACTCCATCGGACCATTAGGGGCTCCCCTAGATCCCACAACGTCTATTCCATACCCTTGGTCTACCGCGCATGCGCAGAATGACCATATAATATTCCAACCCCACACCCAGTCCATCGGATGCCCCCTCACATATGCTTCACATTGATACCTCACTCGACTCCATCGGACCACTAGTGACCCACCTAGATCCCAACGCGTCTATTTCCATACACTTGGTCTAGCGCGCATGCGCAGAATGACGATATTTCAACCCCACACCCACCCATCAGATGCCCCTTTACGAATGCTTCACATTGATACCTCATACGACCCAATCGGTAAACTAGGGACCCCTCTCGACCCTGAAGATTGCCGGAGAATGCCGGAGAATTTGGGACTACTTTCTGCCGCGGAGGCAGACCGCATCACCACCAGACCGCATCACCGCGGAGGAATACACACGCCCGATTCACGCAGACCAGAAGTGGCGTCATACATGACGTCACACTTGCGCAGAACACAGCCACAAAACCGCCACAAAATCGTCATACCTGCGCACAACACTCCCGCGCACACCCACTCCACAATTCCTGCGCATGCGCAGTGACGAGCCATCTACTCGAACGGTGTTTTGGTTACTACTTACGAGGCAATATATTTAATGGCAAATTTTTGTTAGCAAAACAAAAACATGTAAAAACTATACAAATGTTTCCATAGCATGTCATTTCATATTCATAAAGTTGTCATAGCATACATAGCATTACAAGCGTCTAGTCCGTCATTCATAATCCAGCCGTCGTCCATTAGAGAATATCCGCGTCCATAATCCAAAGACCTATTCCATTTCCATATAACAGTATTAACACCAAATTCAAAAAGACAAAAGTATACATAAACATAGGCTTGTTTCCTGCAAGAGAGAAGCGGTGAACAGTTTTCAATGATGCCGGCAAGACATCATGATGTTCCAAAATATCAAATCCGTATCGCTGATCAGTATTCTTAATCCATAATATTCGTTATAGAGTCGTCATCTAAAAATGATGTTCCTCAGTCACGCTTTGATTGTGACTGTTCATATGAGTACCATGAGGATCTTGAAGTACATGGGCTCATACGGCCCCTAGCCCCGGGTTAAGCGGAATTAGACACAGGTTACGAAACGTAGCGCCATAGATCTTGCACGCTACGTTCGTATTTTGCTATCAGCATGCGATATGTATCGCCAAATTTGAGAAACTTGAGTGGAGGCGCTTGGTGGAATAGCCCTGTTTTATAAGTTTCTGCAACAATGTTTTGTGACGTTGATTAAAATCATCACATTTAACACAGGATCTAGCAAATGCTACTAAGCGAGATATGTATACGCTATATGCAGGTCCCACTGGAATATTACTATCCAGAAAGGGATAGTTTACGATGTCGAAATTGTAATCATCTCTTTTGTCATAAAGTCGACGAGAGAGAATGCCCGCTTCATTTTTATAGAGATAGAGATCTAAATAAGATGTGCCTGTAGGGCTATCTGTAGTTTCCTTCAAACCCAGTGAAGGTGGATATATATCCTTCACTGCGTCATTTATATAGCGATTATCCACAGCGAGAAGGTCGTCTATATAGCGTTTGGTGAATGAGAAGGAACGGGCTTTGAATGGATCGGTTTTTGAAAGCGCCTGCATATAGTCATATTCATAAGAGAACAGATACAGGTCCAAAACCTCGTCGTAGCATTGTTGCAACGCGTTTTGTCACACATTTCTCAGTTACATCGATAAGGATTGTCGTATAATGCATTCGGTCATAACAATAACCTTTTTGAATGCATTTACTCGGTCATATTCAAGACCATTTAATAGAATTTACTGGGTTCCGTCCATAAATATAGGGTCTAATCCGGCTTTCATTAATCGAGCGTTATCCATCATAGATTTTCTCCGCGTCTATCCTTCATACGACAGCATTGGCACCAAAACAAGGCCTGTATACAAATTAGCTGATTATCTGCAAGAGAGAAGCGGTCGACAGTTTCTAATGGCCTAATTTCTATGCAAGACATCATGATACTCTGATTGACAAATCCGTATTTATAACAGTATTATAGTTTTCAAATTGATTCAAGGTGTCGTTTCACGATGTATCGCAGTCGTGCTTTCATTTTCACTGTTCATATAAACGCAACGATGACGCAAAAGTACATAAGGCTCATACAGCCATTAGATCGTTTTAGGTGGAACAAGATGCAACTTCAAGAACGTAATGTCAAAGATCTTGCAGTGAGTAAGTGAGTGACTGAATGGGGTTTAACGTCGCTTTTAACATTTTTTCACCCAGATCACGACGGAGAAGTGAAGGGAGGGGCAGGTGTGTGAGTACCTATTTGTAACAGTGCAGATCTAATGCTGCCATTTTATGGTGCTTTCCCACTGATATATCATGCCGTCAAAGATCTTGCACCTCGTAAACGTCGTCACTACACTTACATGTACTAGGTCATATCGAAATTTTTCATTACATTTACTCGGCCAAACCCATAAAGAATGCTGTAGCACTTACTCGGGAATATCTATACCCTTGTCATAACATGTGATCCCTCGTATCCAGAGCCAGCCTTGTTATGTCATTTACTCGGTAATAACCCTGTCAAATCATTTTCACCATCGAATGTTTCTTTTCAGTCTTCAAAAAGTTATATTGTGATTTGACAGGTAAAATAGGGACAACATTGATTGACCGCTCTTTGGAGGGAGGATCTTCCTTCACTGTAAACACTAATTTGTTAGCTGATAGATGGCACATTCTATTTTATTATATTATTTTTGTATATAATAAATATTGTGTTACATTAATTCATGTTCGTCTTGTTATTAAATCAACAAAGTGGGTCTATCAAATACGTGTACAAAACATTTATTAACAAAGTTCTTCTGAGGTTCTAATATCTTAATCAGGCAGATTATGTAGACAAATTATAAACGATTGATATAGTAAATATTTCCCATCCATACTGGTTTAACTAATCATGAGCCAAAAATCACCGTAAAATGACTAACCGATAGAGATCGAGAGAGCTCCCCGAAGTAAGTTCCCGGTTTCAAGTCGTTGCACATTTCCTCTATACAATATTTTCAATATCTGTAGAATGTATTACATTTGGCCACAATCGCCTATAGAGATTGCGCTAGGCCAGAAAAGCTAAAGTGGCCTGGCTTCATAATTTATCCCAGCAAACCGCATGATTCCTGCTTAACAGTGTCCTCCTGTAAGACTCCAAATTAACTGCCACAAGTTTGGAGTTAGAGTCATTGTTTTAAAGTTTTGGTATTTTTCCGAAAAAAAATTGTACGCCATGGATTGATGGATTGTCTCCAAGTGGCAGAGAATATCAAACTGTAGCATTTCCTGGTCAAACAAAGTTACTATAGTGACACAGACAACTCGGGTGTCGTTGTATTCGTACAAGTATCACCATGTGAATTGAATGATATCGCACAGGCGAGATATTTATCAAGCGACTAACTCTGAACACACCGAACTATTTTCGAGTAATACTCAAAACATGCAGATATATTGATTAAGAAAAAAAACGCCAATAATACAGAGGAAATCTGTTACGTCTGAAAGTCACTGTTTGCTCGCGGGCTGTAACCCAATTATTTTTTTTGGAAATTACATGGACAACGAATTCAGAAGGACCACCACCCTCCTCTCTCACTTTGAAGTTTAACTAAAAGTGTCCATGGCATGTCACGTGAATACAGTGTGATGAAATAATGAGGCTACAACACCTAAATGTGGAAATCTGGAAATTGCGGAAAATGAAGACTAATTTATACTTGCAAACTTTCAAATAAAAGCATGTCTCCTCGCACTGTAAAACTATCTAAAGCTGATACATGACACAAATATGACATAAAACCGTTCAAACAATGTTCAAGCTACATGTAAACTGCCTCGATCTAGAATAATATGCTATACGAAAAAAAAAAACAGATAGCACACGATGAATAATTGTGATCAGCCCACATTATGTTCAAATGACATTCATTCTTATTCTAATCGTGTTGGGGCAACATCATCGACATGTGTCATGAATCGGCACGAAAAGTCAAATATGCCTCCGACTTCCCTCTAATGCATGCATGATTGTGATCCTTAGTTATTTGCCAGATTGATTGTACATGTAAAACTATTTCTCCCTGCTCACTGCTACTCTGTTATTTCAGTTAAGTTGTAAAGAAAACCCGATAGCTTGTAAAAACCTAACATCCGCTTCAACTTCAGGTAAGACGAAGTTCAGTGACTACGGATGCAAAGGTGAAATACAGTCCCACATTCGAAATTCGAGTGTAGAGTTCTGAAAGGATATAAGTGGGACAGAATTCACCTGACAGTTACGATAGTAGTAGTATCACCGCAAAAATGGTCACATTGACCTCTTTGCACTTAAATGACCTCAAAAATTTGCATATTGGAGAAAAAATCTACCTCCCACACAGAAGAGTTCCAATTGTTACCTTTCTAGGGGGAGGTAACCCCAGATCACTATAGTTCCGGCAAATGGGCCCTGGGCATGTATTCTTCCGCGGTGATGCGGTCTGGCGGTGATGCGGTCGCGGAAAAAAGCTTCCGCGGAGAAACAGTAGTCCCCAGAATTCAAATACGCTGCATGGTCCGATGGGGTAGTATGAGGTATCATTGTGAAGCTTATGCGAGGGGGCATCGGATGGGCGGGGTGTAGGGTTGAAATAGCGTCATTCTGCGCATGCGCGGTGGACCAAGGGTATGGAAATAGACGTGTTGGAGCTAGGAGAGCTACTAATGGTCCAATGGGGTCGAGTGAGGTATCAATGTAAAGCCTATGTGAGGGGACATCCGACGGGCTGAGTATGGGGTTGGAATATCGTCATTCTGCGCATGCGCGGTAGACCAAGGGTATGGAATAGACGTTTTTGGACCTAGGGTAGCCCCTAATGGGCCGATGGAATCGTATGAGGTATCAATGTGAAGCATAGGTGAGGGCACATCTGACTGCACTAGTGTCCCGGTCGTTGTCAACATTCTGCGCATGCGCAGGCAGGGAATTGTGGGAAAAGGGTGTGGAAATAGACGTTTTGAGATCTAGGGGAGCCCCTAATGGGCCGATAGAGTCGTATGAGATATCACTGTGAAGCATTCGTAAAGGGGCATCCGCCCGGACTAGTGGCTCGGGCGTTGTCAACACTCTGCGCATGCGCAAACAGGGAATTGTGGGAAAAGGGTATGGAAATAGACATTTTGGGATGTATTTGGGCCCCTGGTCGTCCGATGGGGTCGAGTGATGTATCGTTGTACAGGATACGTGAGGGGGCATCCGCCTGGACTAGTATGACGTGGAACTGACGTCATTCTGCGCATGCGCAGTAGACAAAGTGTATGGAAATAGGGTCTAGTTGGGTCCCTATTGGTCCGATGCAGTTGAGTGAGGTATCAATGTAAAGCAGTCGTGAAGGAGCATCCAGTCATGGGTGGGTGCATGTAAAATTAGGAGTTTTTCCCGAAAATATAAAAGTGGAACACGGACTTTACCCCTAAAATAGGGGAAAACACCTATCAACCCTAGCCAAAAGGGCTAATATCGGTCCCCGGGATTATTGGGACCTGCCTATCAAGTCAATGGGGAGGGTGCATGTAAAATTAGGATTTTGCCCCGAAAATATAAAAAGCGGAAAGCGGACTTTACCCCTAAAATAGGGGAAAACACCTATCAACCCTATCCCAATTTCGAAGCTCCAAGAGCTCCGGAGCTCCGAGTTCCAAGAGCTCCGGAGCTCCGAGTTCCAAGAGCTCCGGAGCTCCGACGCCACCACCGGGCGTTGACGAGCGAGTGAGTGAGAGTGAGTGAGTGAGTGAGTGAATGAGTGAAGCGTGCACAACGCCCGTGAGGCGTCCCCAACGCCCGTCTTAACGCATGGACGCACTAACGACGGTGAGTGAGTGGGATCCTACTGGACTAATGTAACGTCCGTTTACATCATTTTGCGCATGCGCGGTATGGCCGTCGTATATAAAGCAGGCATTTTGGGAATTCGTGGAGGTTTGTTGAGTGGTTGACCATCCCTAGTCAAATGGATCGTGTGGGGTATCAGTGTGAAGCTCTCGTAGGAAAAGTGGAAATTGCCCCTCATTTGTGGGGCGCTCACTTCCGTTTGAAGTGCCCTCAGCCAATCAGAAGCGAGTATTTTGACCCTGTGCATTATGGGACATATCCAAGATGGCGGCGTCTGCCTTCTGGTTCAAGATGGCGGAACGTCCGGTGTCGAAAACTGACCATTTTGTCGGAATGTGGTCATCTGGTGTCGAAAACTGGACCTTGTATGGGTCCCGCCTAATTTGGTGTAGAGATGAACCACTATTGGTCCGAATGCGTCCTGTGGGGTGTCATCTTGTAGTTCTCGGATTGCAGACCACGATTTGAAGGATGTTCACATCATTTGTGATGTCATTGGTGAAGTCATCAGTAGGAGTAGTAGCCAAAGTGGGCATTTTGGAGCAGTGAAAGAAGGCATTTGGTGTAGAGATGTGCCACCCTTGGTTCGAATGTGTCGAGGGAAGTGTCATCTTGCAGTTCTCGGGGTGTAGACTCCATTTGAGGGATGTCCACAGCATCTGTGACGTCATCGGTGACGTCATCAGTACGAGTAGTAGCGAAAAGAAAATGTTTTATAATTGGCTCAGCGCCAATTTTTTCCCACGATTTGGACTGATGAGGGACACATGTTCATTCCTATATTTACAGACACTACCACCACCACCACCACCACACACCAACACCACCACCGCACACCACCACCACCACCACCAACGCCACCACAGGGCGTTGACGGGCGTCAACGCCCGGTGGTGGTGGTGGTGGTAGCTCCCGTGTGGCAGAGCTCTTGGATCGGTCTTGGCGCTCAAAGCTTGTGGAGCTCAGAGCTCGGAAATGACGTCATCACATGCATGCGCGCGTACCTGTGCTGCACCCGCACCCTGGTGTACCCTATTCCCTACGGGCTATAGGGTACAGGGTGCACCACAGGTACGCGCGCATGCATGCGATGACGTCATTTCCGAGCTCTGAGCTCCACAAGCTTTGAGCTCCAAGACCTCCGATCCAAGAGCTCTGCCACACGGGAGCTACCACCACCACCACCGGGCGTTGACGCCCGTCAACGCCCGGTGGTGGCGTTGGTGGTGGTGTTGGTGGTGTTGTGCGGTGGTGGTGGTGGTGTGTGGTGGTGGTGGTGGTAGTAGTGTCTGTAAATATAGGAATGAACATGTGTCCCTCATCAATCCAAATCGTCGGAAAAAATTGGCACTGAGCCAATCATAAAACATTTTCTTTTCGCTACTACTCGTACTGATGACGTCACCGATGACGTCACAGATGCTGTGGACATCCCCCAAATGGAGTCTACACCCCGAGAACTGCAAGATGACACTTCCCTCGACACATTCGAACCAAGGGTGGCCCATCTCTACACCAAATACCTTCTTTCACTGCTCCAAAATGCCCACTTTGGCTACTACTCCTACTGATGACGTCACCAATGACATCACAGATGACGTGAACATCCTTCAAATCGTGGTCTGCACTCCGAGAACTACAAGATGACACCCCACAGGACGCATTCGGACCAATAGTGGTCCATCTCTACACCAAATTAGGCGGGACCCATACAAGGTCCAGTTTTCGACACCAGATGACCACATTCCGACACAATGGTCAGTTTTCGACACAGGACGTTCCGCCATCTTGAACCAGAAGGCAGACGCCGCCATCTTGGATATGTCCCATAATGCACCGGGTCAAAATACTCGCTTCTGATTGGCTGAGGGCAGCGCCCCACACAACCGGAAGTGAGCGCCCTACAAATGAGGGGCAATTTCCACTTTTCCTACGAGAGCTTCACACTGATACCCCACACGATCCATTTGACCAGGGATGGTCAACCACTCAACAAATCTCCACGAATCCCCAAAATGCCTGCTTTATATACGACGGGCATACCGCGCATGCGCAAAATGTTGAAAACGGACGTTACGTTAGTCCAGTAGGATCCCACTCACTCACCCACTCACTCACTCACCGTCGTTAGTGCGTCCATGCGTTAAGACGGGCGTTGGGGACGCCTCACGGGCGTTGTGCACGCTACACTCACTCACTCACGCACTCACTCACTCACTCACTCACTCACTCACAGTCACTCACTCGCCCGTCAGCGCCCGGTGGTGGCGTCGGAGCTCCGGAGCTCTTGGAACTCGGATCTCCGGAGCTCTTGGAACTCGGATCTCCGGAGCTCTTGGAACTCGGAGCAGCGGAGCTCTTGGAGCTCCGAAATTGGGATAGGGTTGATAGGTGTTTTCCCCTATTTTAGGGGTAAAGTCCGCTTTTCGCTTTTTATATTTTCGGGGCAAAATCCTAATTATACAACCACCCTCCCCATTGACTTGATAGGCAGGTCCCAATAATCCCGGGGACCGATATTAGCCCTTTTGGCTAGGGTTGATAGGTGTTTTCCCCTATTTTAGGGGTAAATTCCGTGTTCCGCTTTTATATTTTCGGGAAAAAATCCTAATTTTACATGCACCCACCCATGACTGGATGCTCCTTCACGACTGTTTTACATTGATACCTCACTCAACTGCATCGGACCACTAGGGACCCACCTAGACCCTAACACGTCTATTTCCATACACTTTGTCTACTGCGCATGCGCAGAATGACGTCAGTTCCACGTCATACTAGTCCAGACGGATACAACGATACCTCACTCGACCCCATCGGACGACCAGGGGCCCAAATAGATCCCAAAATGTCTATTTCCATACCCTTTTCCCACAATTCCCTGTTTGCGCATGCGCAGAGTGTTGACAACGCCCGAGCCACTAGTCCAGACGGATGCCCCTTTACGAATGCTTCACAGTGATACCCCATACGACTCTATCGGCCCATTAGGGGCTCCCCTAGATCCCAAAACGTATATTTCCATAACCTTGGTCTACCGCGTATGCGCAGAATGCCACTATTTCAACCCCAGACCCACCCCATCGGATGCCCCCTCCCATAGGCTTCACATTGATACCTCACTCGACTCAATCGGACCATTAGGGGCTCCCCTAGACACCAAAACGTCTATTTCCATACCCTTTTCCCACAATTCCCTGTCTGCGCATGAGCAGAATGTTGACAACGACCGGGACACTAGTGCAGTCAGATGTGCCCTCACCTATGCTTCACATTGATACCTCATACGATTCCATCGGCCCATTAGGGGCTTCCCTAGATCCAAAAACGTCTATTCCATACACTTGGTCTACCGCGCATCCGCAGAATGACGATATTCCAACCCCATATCCACCCCATCGGATGCCCCCTCACATAGGCTTTACATTGATACCTCACTCGACCCCATTGGACCATTAGTAGCTCCCCTAGCTCCAAAACGTCTATTTCCATACCCTTGGTCCACCGCGCATGCGCAGAATGACGCTATTTCAACCCCACAGCCAGCCCATCCGATGTCCCCTCACATAAGCTTCACAATGATACATCATACTACCTCATCGGACCATGCAGCGTATTTGAATTCTGGGTACTACTTTTTCTCTGCGGAAGCTTTTTTCCGCGACCGCATCACCGCGGAAGAATACATGCCCAGGGCCCATTTGCCGGAACTATAGTAATCTGGGATTACCTCCCCCTAGAAAGGTAACAATTGGAACTCTTGTGTGTGGGAGGTAGATTTTTTCTCCAATATGCAAATTTTTGAGGTCATTTAAGTGCAAAGAGGTCAATGGGACCATTTTTGCGGTGATACTACTACTTACGATGCATTCACATTTTTTATATTTCGCATGGTTCAGTCAAGTTGCTTTGATAATGTAGTATATATCTATTTTTTTGCAAAATTGTGCCTTAGTATGATAACATCATCAATACTAGAATTACTGCATTATAGTATTTTTCTTATAATTAGTCGCGGGTTTGAGGGCTTCTGTAAAATCAGCCGTATGGTTAAAATCAATTTCCTTTTTTAGAACGTATATAACAAAGTTATATCTATAGAATGTCATACCACTCTCCGTGATAACTGCTACAAAACTTGAGTTTTAGAGCTTTTTGTACTACCCGGGTTAAATGCCATAAGGGTTGTTCACGTGAATCTTCACCAATACATGGTATGTCGTCATAATCTATTCCTTTTTCTCTGGCCAAAGGGCAATAGGCGGGGTGAGATGTCATTCAAGGGTTGCTCTGTTTGTTGTTTGGTTATGAAGACATGAGATTAAACTATTGTCGTTGACAAAGAACGAAAGATTCGAGAATACTGGTGGACCAGTACAGCCGCTATGTTATGCAAATGTCCTCGACACCTCAAAGATTTGGACGCCTCTCAGACGCAGCATAACCGTATCACTTCAATAGTATGGTGATCTAGTTGGACCAAAAGTGTGCCCCGCATTACCTCATCAAAAGCGTGAGCGACAACGCAAAGGGTGACGTCGTCTTCCAAAACACGATGTCGCCCTTTCGCATCGTAGGTTTACAAATGTAATTAACGAGTGAGCAATCAAATTAAACTATACACTTACAATACCGTTGATGATGTCCGACTCTAATCGACTGGATCAATAATGGGATATTTGCTATAAAAATGTAAATATAGGTCATACGGCCATCCATAGATTACACCGTCATTGAAATAAAGATCGTGTGAAGTTGTCATTTTAATTCATGCAGTCACTCATGGAGGCATTGCCCCTGTCCTTGTGAAGGTAACATCGATTGAGGACACTTTCCCATATATAGAACTGAATAGCTCACCCCGCCTATTGCCCTTTGGCCAGAGAAAAAGGAATAGATTATGACGACATACCATGTATTGGTGAAGATTCACGTGAACAACCCTTATGGCATTTAACCCGGGTAGTACAAAAAAGCTCTAAAACTGAAGTTTTGTAGCAGTTATCACGGATAGTGGTATGACATTCTATAGATATAACTTTGTTAAATACGTTCTAAAAAAGGAAATTGATTTTAACCATACGGCTGATTTTACAGAAGCCCTCAAACCCGCGACTAATTATAAGAAAAATACTATAGTCTTCGAATGGAAACTTGTCTTCAATCCGTCAAGCCATTTTTGGTGTTTCACTCTCAGGAATATTTTCATTGCCACTTGGGCTGGAAGGTTAACACTTTACACATCATATAATTGGGACAAGCTTCACGAGAAAACTGCACACAGGTGTCATGGAATTTTAGACCCTCCTTTCTAAGATCTTACTTCCCTCGAAAAGTTGAGGTAGGAAATTAATGCACAGGTCGAAAAGCACGACTGCCCATGTAAGCTCCCCTGACTGCCAGTTAAAACTTTCCCAAAATGCTTTTTTGGTACACAGCCAGAAAAAGGATGGTGACCCATCGCCGTTTTTGTGGTGATGATGCCTGGTCATCACCTTTTAATGGTGATGGGCATCCGGCTTTACTTTAGTGCCATTAGTCATCACCGTTTTAGACTGATGGCTATCGCAATTTAAACGTATTCATGGAAAAAGAGATGGCTCTAACCCATGACTCTTTTTTTGTGATTCCACCATCACCTCATTTTTGGTAATGGCTAGTACGTCTTTTCTCTCTGTGTAGGTTGCTAATTTGTGGCATAATGAAATGGCCCCTAGACAGAGCCTGGCCCAAATATGTAATACGGGGGAGTTGCAGCCATCTAACCATCGGGCTACTGAGAGTATCCAGGATAGTGGATAATGTATTGTTAGCAAGTCAAACGACTTTCACACGAATGATCGAATGTTGTTCGCTTACAAATATTGATCGGTTCATGAAATAAAAAGTCTGACTAATAATAAATATGGGCTGTTGAATTCCGTGGCACATCAAACACAAAACAGAGCATCCGACTGACGATTTAGTCCAACTCTCTGGGCTTTAGCCGGTAAGTTTATAGGTGGATAAGTCGATAAAAAAGTCGATAAATCTCGAAACAATCAATCAGCTAACGTCTGGTTGTCATCACCACTCCTTTTTCGGCCACTAAACCTCCTTCTTTAATCAGCAAAGCCGGCCATACTAGAAAACTGACTACATCGCCCTTTTTGAGGTACGGTCTGAACCTAGTTGAATCCATCTTCTCTCCCTCTTTTACTGCGCTATATAGGAACATAGGGGGTTCTTGAGTGACCATCATCCAACACAACTCTATCGCATTGTTAATGAATCTGTCCAGAGCAGCCTTCAAATTCAATCTGCCTTCAGTGCCGACCATCCTCTCCCACAGTTCATGTTGGCGCTCACTGAATATCTGATAAAAAGAATATTAAATTACGCTACGTTGTATACATTAATGGAGTTCCTAAACCTTATCAATCCTTGGAGCTGGGGAAAGGTTTTCCCCCTAAATGTTTTTTCTTTACCTTGCGCTAGGGAGCTGAAACATACCACTTGGCCCTTGAGTCAAAAAGAGGCAAAACGTCCCCGTGACGTCATTTTCCCAGAAAACACTTTTCGATCGATTTTTCGAGTTATTATCTATGAGATGTCTTTGCAAGAATTGCATGATAAATAATACATAATGATCTGGTGTGCAGAGTCAGAAAAAAGGTGATGGCCATCACTTTTAATGGTGACCGGACTTGGCTATCACCGTTATAAGCCATCACCTTTAAATGATGACGGCCATCGCCCTTTAAGGATGATGTTTGCTTCATCACCCTTAAAACGTAACGATCTAAATTTAGAATCATTGTTTTTAAAAATGTTCATAAAAAGGGTGGTGGCTCTCACTCATCACCTTTTCGTGGTAATAGTTATCACATTGTTTTGTCTGACTGTGTGAAATAAAATATTTTTGCTCACTTTTATCCGTAGAAAAGCAGAAAGGTTGAAAAAAATGACGAAAACATAACTTTTCTTACACCCCCACTTGGATGCTGTTTGGAAAGTACCCATAATCCTCTGATCGGAGAATTCTGTAAATAGGCTTAACATGACCCCATTATGACAAGCTATATAGACACGGAGTGTCGGATCTCAACTGTCTTTTCGGAGATAGGGTAGGAATTTGGTATCATAGCACCTCCCCCTCCCATTTGGCTTAATCTTCTATGAATTTCATGGTTTATCTGCCATCCATTATATCATGAACTGCTAGATATGTGTGGTCGGTTGGTTATGCGAGTATATGTGAGATCTACGGGACTCGCAAAAATGACTGTCAACACAAAGATCAGGAGAAGAGGTGACAGAATATATTATCCACATCATGTGCTCATCGATTTTCACAGTAAAATAGTTCACCTCTGACAGCAGATCCAGAGAAGTGTCACAAGCTTCAAGTCTAAGAAACTTCTTCATCGCACGATGTAATTCCTTTATATGTCCAATTTCCGAGTGCCTGGTCTGCAATAAAATATAGGATACGAAATCTATATGATCTCCAAAGTCCATCTCCATGAGATCTAGCTGTAATCGTAGTTAATGTGATAAGCATGATGTACCCGAGATAGAGGTATAACCTGTTTGTAATGGGCTGTTTTAATTAATCAAATTGTCAATCAATATTGTGATCATCCACCACATCTACATGTATCACTATCCAGAGGCCACTTTTCTGTGTACATTTTCATTTCCATTGCCGAGACAATTACACAAACGCAGTTCTCAAACTTGGATGCAAGGTGTATCATTCATTCATCTCATTAAACTTGTTTTTCTTCATTGCATACATACCTGTGTATCAAGGCTGCTTTCGCCGCCTAGGTTCGTTAGCTGTAGGCTCAGATCAGTGCACTTTCGCAGGAGTAGGATATTAGTTGCTTTTTGGATCACGCGGAATGATTCCTCCCGACAAATCCTGTGTATGAACTGAACAGACAGGGGTGAGTGAGTGAATAGAATTCAACGTCGCTTTCAATAATATTTCAGCTATATCGCGACGAACCAACTAAGCACCACCCATCTAAGTTGAAGCAGCATGGAACAAGACACCCTCCATCGACTCTATAAAACACTGAGGACAGCGCACAAGACACAGACAGGACGCTTACATGGTGCAATAAAGACAATTGATATTACAGTGAAAGATATCACATTATCAAGTTCCTGTTACTTCTCAGCAAAATGCATTTTAGCAACAGGAACCCGTGCCCACCCAACCACCCGCTTCTGAACAGACAGATACAACACAGCCGTACATGTGTAAAAAACCTTTACGCTGTTTTTATCATTTGGATATTGTCACGCGCTTTCCTGTATCATTATTTCCAAATTTCCATGCATGTGTGTTTCTCCCTGGAGATCGGTTAATCTATATGGTTCTCGACACGGCAATGTGAATATGCATCTGCTTAAATAAGCAAGACCCTGACGAATGCGTACGTGTATGGGTTTATTTTGTTTGCGCGATATCATTCTTATTGTGATTTTTATATACATTTCCAATGGTGATTCATATAGTTTAACTTCTAACCAACTAGATTTCGGTAACAGAGATTTGGAAAAGCATAAGCACCCTTTTGAGTCAGTCTAGGAGATGCAGGATGGTAAATGATCAGCGAAGTTCCATCTGACGCTATGAAAAGTTCATGGGAACGTTTTTCCGATATTCTACAATAACTCTGCCCTTTCAATTTGATAGTTATTTACGTTTAGCTCACGGAAACGAACAACATATCGGCAGTCGGCCTTTTGATATATTCTACCGCCTGACAAAGGCAGACTTTTCAGTGGGAGTAAATATCTTTAAGTTTACGTTAATCACGAACGATGTCCAGACATGATGCCTTATTTGGATACTGTTTATCTGTTTCTGTTTACTATATTAGTCCACGTGATCCTGTAGATAATTACAAAGGTGCGTCTCAGCTGGTCACCTGCTTGGCTGACAGACGCGGTTTGAAATTCGCACGGGATTCATACAGCGTTGATGTCAGATATAATGTTCCGTGATACTAAATCTGAGTTTAATGAGATTGATTTTTGAACCTCCATGTACAACCTAAACAATCCATAATTCTTAGTTTTTCACCATTATTTTTGTGTTTGCTGGAAGTTGAGCTCTTTCTCCAGCGATTATTTTAAGCTCATTTGTAGATCTTTAGCATATACCTTTTGTTCTGCCGCAATATTTTATTGTTGTGACTTTGTCAAACTTGATCGGATTTTCTCGAAATTCACGAGTTTGTACATGTAGCTTCGGAGAGATTGGATGGACTTTGAAAATTCTGGTTGGTTGGTTGGTTGTTTGAAGTTTAACGCCGCACCTAACCTTATTGGTCACACGGCGACAATGACCCAAACAAACATACCCCAGCAAATCCCTAATCCCAACAAAAACCCAACCAAAACCATAAAAAAATTTGAATTTTGAAAATTAGCTCTATACAGACACTGATCACAATGGATCCTCAGAGAGCCTAATCTGTTTGGTACTTTAATCTACCTCCTGTGCCAGATGAACATGGTATGGTAAACCATGCTGCCCAAAGCTGGAGGGCTTGAAAATTCTGACTCTTGCTGGAAGCTTAATATGGTTGCTATCGGGCAACGTGTGTCAGTTAAATTAACGTGACTGCCTCTTGCCCGTCTCTACCCTATAGACCAACATGATGTTTCGGCGCTGAACGCCATTCTTTTGATTTACAGTTTATTGGCGACATAAATTCCCTTCCTTGTGAATTTAATAGCATGAATGATGCCATTATTTGCAATGGATAACGAGAATCGCATTCACATTACAATCATCTACTTATGTGGTGTAATTGACTTCAGGGCAGCTTCAAGAGCTTCAAATTCATCCCTGTCACCATTCGACATTATGTGGGTATGTCATTAGCCTGAAAAGTTGATTGAATTATCGTTCGCATGCCCCATAGCTCAGTTTATTGAAGTCAAATTGGACGCAGTGCCTAATTGGTTATGTATGATTTTAACAATTAATTATATGCACTGCAGAGTAGAGAAGTTTCATACGATTTTCTAATTAGGGTCTGCGATCATGATTTCCTTAGTTTCATTGGTAGATCTAACTGGTCAAAACGATGGAGATGTGTGTATATGTCCCCCTGAAAAACAGTTAGTTGATTTCTTGGTGTATGTTGTTGTGTATGAATGAACGGCTTACCAATAAAGTTTGACACATTATCTGTATAGCTTTGTCTTCTTCATTTCCAGACTCTTTCAGCGCATCTAGAGCGTCACACCAATAATTACCGTAGAGGTCTACAATGTATCGTTCTTTGATTTTCCGTGACCGATTCTGAGTACTAAGGTCCTCTATCCCTGTATTATTCTCACTCATGCTCTCTGATGCCATTTTGCTACGTCTAAAAATCAGAATTTGCAGCAATTGAATATCAACTTCACCTGCACAATTAGTAAGGGATGTAAATATTATAAAAATGTGACTGGTGGATATCCGGCCGATCTTATTGGGGAGGGTGCAAACTCTTTTTTAGCTTCTGATAACATGTACTTACACTATTACGTAATAATATTATGTAAACTTATATATTACAAAACTAAAATATGTTAACAACATTTATATTAATGTACCATATTTATTTGGTGTTGCATGTTTTTTATACACACACTTATTTATCTTTACTTTTCATTTGAAAATTCTAGTAATAAAATAACGTAATAGATCGGTTTACAATCCTCTAATCCGTACCTCATGTAGTCATTTTCTTGTAAGGAGCGGACCAATCCTTGCTCGTCTCTGGCTGATTTTGCATCCAAAATTGATTCATCATTCTCCTCTTGAGCATGGTCCCTTTTCATACCGTATTTACGACAGTCATTCATGGGATCACTCAGCCTCACTGAGGTTGCACCTTGTAGTTCTTCGTTATCCTTTTTGAATGTTGTAAAGTTGTCTGCATGTGGATCCTCTCGTGGACTGTCTTTCTCAAGATTGACCTCTGTTGTACTTGGCATGTCAATGTCCCCCTGCTGTGGCATATCTGTGGCGTCCAAGCAAGGTTTTTGTAGTTCTTCCTTCTCATGTTCTTCTTCTACGACGTCATCTTCCATCTGGTCCGTTTTAACGCGGTCACCACGATACATCCCATAATTATCATTCAACTCTTCCTCCACGTCCATCTTCTCTCCATCCAGTGATGAAAAGTTCCTTTCTTTGTTTTCCTGCTGGAGTGTTGCACTGACATCTATCTTTGGGTTCTTTAGCTTTACGTCTCCGGGACAGCCTTTCCCAAGATCGACCCTTCTTCCATGTACCTTGTCACTATATTCTTGATGTGCATTATCGGCTTCTGTGTTGATCATACTGGCGTTCTCGGATGACGGCTGCCGTTCTTTCTGCATCTGTTGCTGTTCTTCTGGAGACTCTTTTTTTTGGTCACCTTTACCACAGTCATTCACTCTTTTACCAGGCATGTCAATTTCTTCCTGATGTGGCAACTGAAAAAAATGGAAGAATACGGTGTAAGGTGTTGCTGATTATAAAGGAGATGGTACGATAAGGCGGGATTTTTGGCATACACGTTAGCTCATGGTAAGCGAAATTAGACACAAGTACGAAACGTAGCACCAGAGTCTTGCAAGCTACGCTCGTATTTGCGTCGGTGTTCGATACTTACCCACAATTTGAGAAACTTTGAATGGAGGCCTTTGAAGGTATAGTCACAAATGGGTACTTGGGTATGTCAAAGTTGTAAGCATCTCCCTTGGCATACAGTCGACGTGACAGAAAGCCCTGATTATTCCTGTAGACGCATAGATACAGATATGACGTTCCATCTGGGCTGTCAGTAGGGGGGGAGAGTGGCCCTGAACTTGTCGGTCTTCGCGTACCATTGTCTAAAATCGATATTTTCAAATTTACCATGCATGAAACCTGATAAAAACCATATGTATATTGTTAGCTAAGTCTGTCTTGATTTTCTGGATGTAAACTTCATATGCTGTCTTAGAAGAATGAATTCATCGCAACAAACTTTATTTTCACATAATTCTGTCAACTTCCTCCGCGACAGTCGCCAGTTTTTACGTCGTCATTTTGTTATGGAAAATTTCCAGTACAACGTCTGGGCCAATGAACGACCTTTATTTCGGCCACGTGATGGCTTTGTCCAATCGCGAGACTCATTGCTTCCAGCTCTATGAAGGGATATCCCTCTATCGTTTCCAAATCCGTCATCATTGCGTGTTTTCATTGGCCATCCATCAAATTAATGACTATTTATAGAAAGAACAAGGATTCCCCTTGACAACGAAATCTAGATCTTTTGAAATGGCGGTCAGATAGCCGAATACGACCATGCTGAAGACAGCGAAAAAAAGCACGTTTTTCGAGCGTTATTTCGCTGAAAATCGTTAGGTGAAGTCAATGTAGCCTCTTACAATAAAATGTCTCTACAATGACAATTTTAAATATTTCGGCATAAAACAAAATAATATAAACGTTGACCGAACTGTTATGAAACGGCTTCTACGAAAGGCAAATAATGACACACATGTATGAATGATATTTTTGCTCATAAAACCCGGGTGTGATAGTGTAATACATCGTAAAAATGGGAACTTCTGCAGTGCACCATAGAGAAGAATCCAGCAGCTGAACAGTTAATATAAGGATTAACCAGGATTATAGCGTGTTGAGAAATAGGCTTTGTAACGTTTATCTTTTTCTCTCATTTGCAAATTGTCCGGTAATGAGTCAGTGAGTCCATCTCGAATCCTTTCGTGGGCAAAATAGAGAGAACCGTTGACATCAGAACCTAGATTTTTGGGCATGAACGTGCATTAGGGAACTGTTACCAGCAAGTTGTGAGCTGACCTACTTACGTGACCTATAAACCTCGAAATTGAAGTTGAAGTGTTGCGATGTAATATTAGTCCATGGGCTAGACCACTTACTGGTACCACCTTGAGAGGCAAAACGTTATGGTGGTTTCCATATTAGATTATATATGTAGAGTGCAAAAAATCATGCTGGCCATGTCCGGTCGGTAGCTTAGTGACGCAAAGTGGGTCAATCCAAGATGGCGGCAAATAGTTGCTATAATCCACAAGCTGCTATATGTAATCGACCTAATTTTCGCTGATGGTTTTCAAATGGAACATATTGGTGTGTCTCGATTGTTTTGCAAATTTACTCATATTCCTCCTTTGGAGATCTTATTTGCAGTTAAAAGTTACTTCCCCTTGATCCACCAGGTGGCGCTGTCCGCACATGCGTACTCAAGATCGTTCTCTTTTTCCCTCTGCCACACGAGACATGTTGTGACAAGGTTGCAGCGTGAGGGGAGGTCGGGATGGGCACATTTATGTGATAGCAGGTTTGATTTGATAAAAAATATTGAGCATTGTTTATAAATATCTTATATTTGTGGCTCAAATCTACACCTGCTATCACTGATGCCAGACTCCCAACAGTGGTGGTTGGGACGCCGAACTTGTAGTTCCCGGCTCGAGATGCAGCGTAAGCCACCTGTGATGATCTAGATCTGGTAACCTGAAAATACTCTTAGAAATTTTCCCTGTCGCGAGAGAAGCGTAGGGATGTCAAAGAGCAACCAATAAGACGGCGAAGAAGGGGGGTATGTAAATACCGAACCCAGGCCGACTACTAGGGAACCAGCAGATCATGTTCTTGTAGCCGTCTTGACCGCTCTGTGAAATCCCTCCGCCTCCGGCATGGTTGTTAGTAATATTTACCTCAGGCTTGGGACTTGCTTGCTTGCTGGTCTCGACTGTGGTGTTGTTCGTTCCCCCCACCCCACCCCTTTACGAGAGGGCTATTGGACTATGCGAGAGGGCTAGTGGACTATGCGCTGGGCTGCTACTACAGGTCCCAGTGATGTCACCCTGACAGTCTGGACGAAATGTCTCGTAAATAAAAGCTGGTAAAAGTCGAGTTGGCTGTGCCTGCGCAGGACTGGACTATATCATCTGACGATAGGTTCTTCCACAGATGCTAGGAAATCGTGCGAAGATACTGATGCTAGTAGAGAAGGGGCATTCATACGCCTCGTGAATCATCTTCAGCCAGGGTGCTATCATATACATGGTAACATCGGATGTCACCGTCCAGTATAGTGATAGACATAATAGGCGTCTGAATCCCCTTGCTGGATCTGTGCAAAGTAGTTAATGGCGGATGGCTCTACTGGATAGAGAAGGAGCTCATCTTCCAATCCATTGGCGAAGTCCGAACGTGCCGGAATCGAGTATAGGTGTTGTTCACAAAGGCCAAAACGAGTAGGCTCATTCCTTGTATGAATTTCGGGACCGGGCGGAAGAATGTTCTGGGCCAACCATCAGCACCGGTGTGGGACTTTCTCTCCAAAGCGTGCCGTTCAGATATCCCTGTTCCTGAGGTGAAGACCATAAGGAAGGTTGTAAGATAGTGTTTTCACTAGACTTGACTGTAGATAGTTCGAGTAAAAACCTAAATAACGCTTTCAGGACGACCGCAAAGGTTCCACCTGTTTGAGTTCGTCGAGGTTGCAATGCGATAGCTCGGAGTAGCGCAGAAATTCTGCCGGTTTGATAGATGTCCACCATCGTGGACAAGCGTAAAACCTTGGCTAGGGTTGATCTGTATCTTTTGATGGCTCTAGCTGATGTTCACACTCGTGGACGGCGTAACACCTTGACTAGGGTTGATCTGTAAACTTCACTGGTACTGATCTGGAACTTCTTTCCAGATGTACATGGAGTAGAAATCTGTTACTACCGAAGTAGAGGCAGCAACGAGATAGATTCCTCGAGATCGACACTTGAAACAAGACCACTTCGACTGCTACAGTTTAGTTGTGGAAGATCGGTTAGCTGATACCGTAGTTTCCGCAACTGTTCTAGATGAAAGCTATTTCTGTGAGGTAGTCTCGCTGAACTGCGATGCAGTCACAGTGGTACGATGAGCATTATGACGTAGTCATGCTGTGTGATCTTTAGAGGAACTTCCTGTATCAT
Organism: Hanleya hanleyi; assembly: GCA_036873755.1. NCBI lineage: Eukaryota > Metazoa > Mollusca > Polyplacophora > Lepidopleurida > Hanleyidae > Hanleya > Hanleya hanleyi. Next base: position 33,730 of record JAVTVY010012819.1, read on the forward strand.
GGCGATTGGCAAGAAGGCATAGGCCAAGGAGTTGTCCCACTTGATCAATGAGGCATCGATGGCCAGGATTTGTAGATCTATGATAAAGAGTTGTAGTTCTACCTTGGCTTTTGTCGCAAAACAGGTCTCTCAAAGGTTATCCCCAACGATGGAAATTTGTTGGAATACCTCTTTGTGGGGCGTCACTTCGTCTGGATGATCTTGTCTGGATAAGCTATCTTCGATGATGGGATAGGCTGTCCGCTGTCCGTCGTCCTGGTGTGCGGCGGCCCGTCTTTGGCATTATGGGTTGTGTCCAGTGGAGTAAGATTCTGGTTTCCTAGAATTCTAGCCACGATCCGGACCCCTCTCCCCCCCCCCCCACTCTTTGCTTGAGTGAAAGATGACTGTCGAGTTGTCGAAGGTCACGAGACGATCCCTGGAGTTGAGTGGTTCGGTGTCCATGCGTGGAACCCGTCGTGTGGACGGCAGTGTCCCGGTGTCCAAGCGTGGGGCCCGTCGTGTGGACGGGCCACCGGAACCGATGAGTTGATGGCTTGCTCCAGAGGTACGGCTGACGGAGGGACTGTAGTGGCTGTATCTGTAAACGACCACATTGCGTGATGTCTTGTACTGATGTCAGCAGTCTCAGGGATTTTATTCTGCCAAATATTCAGTGATTACACATGATACATGATTTTACTATCCAATCCATATATTTCGGTCGAGCTCAACAAAATAATGTCAAGAAATCCATAATGGCCATCAGGATGAAATCACGATGGCATCGATCTTGGAAGGTAATTATGGTCTTTAATTTGGTTTTTATTTTCATATTTCTTCCTAAAGAACTACAAAAACTAATAAAAATGATAGATACTACTCAGCTTTGACAAAATAAATTATTTTCGTGAGCATACAACCAAAATAACTTGAGCAAAAGATGGACTTATTAAGTTCACAAATGTGATTTTCTGGGGACACCATGCGGCCGCCATTTTGAATTTTCCCATGAACATTTGCGCCTAGAATACTACAATTAGGCTAAATATGGCCTAAACTATTCCGTCAGGCATAAACTTTTCAGTCAGGACGTTTCAGCTTGCTAGCTGTCTTTCATACCGAAATAGCTTGGAAACTTTTAAAAAGTGCCCATGATTTCCCGCCTTGGTCAGGTAGGGTTACCGTTCACTGGTTGCCATATTATTCAGACTGTGTTGCCACACCATACAGCACATGATCTGCTTCACTATAATAGATCAGCCATTGTGTAAAATTGGACAGGAATTGAACAGAAAGAAAGACCTGTAGCTTGACCAAGAGATATTGCTTTGATCCTCATGGCTTTTCGTAGCTTTTGGGACGCCATCTTGGATTGACCCATTGTTTGATACTTAGCTACCACTCTGACATGGCCAGCAGGGTTTTTTGTCTTCTACAGGTATCACGTGATAAGAAAAACCTCACGAAGCTTTACCCCTCAAGATGGTACCAATAAGTCAAATTTCGGGTCCTAGCTCATGGACTATATTCTGTGTTTACGTCTCCGGCACTGCCTTTCTCAAGATCTCATGTACCTTGTCACTATATTCTTGATGTGCAATATTGGATTCTGTGTGGATCAGACTGGCGTTCTCGGATGACGGCTGCCGTTCTTCCTGCATCTGTTGCTGTTCTTCCAGAGACTCTTTTATTTGGTCACCTTTACCACAGTTATTCACTCTTTTATCAAGCATGTCAGTTTCTTCCTGATGTTGCAACTGAAAAAACTGGAAGAATACGGTGTAAGGTGTTGCTGATTATAAAGGACATGGTACGATAAGGCGGGATTTTGGCATATACGTGGTGCGGTTGAAATCGAAAAAATAAAATGTCTTATAAATAAGGGTGTTTTAATGAGAAAATATATGTACATAATATGTGAAAGATATAGCTCGTTTGCGTTATGATTGCAGTTATGACAGGAAATTGAAATCCATAGCATGTGCTATTGCGTGAGAAATGGGTCTAACTCGATTCATTTAAATGCATATTTAGACAAGAAGGACCCCTTTGACCAAAACACCATTTAACTTGGTGATGTGCCATGGCATTATATCTCCACTGCTGGAAATCTTTTTGATCCAAAGGGTCCTTCGTGTCTAAGTTTGTCTTTAGATGACTCGATTTAGCCCTTTTTCACGAAATAGCACATGCTGCGGATTACAATTTCATGTCATGGCTATAATGATAAGCAATCGAGCTAGAACTTTTACAAATTGTGTACATATATTTCCTCTTGTCGTTACATTGAAACACAATTATTTTGAGGACATTTTATTGATCGATTTCAACCGCACCACGTATAGGCCGAAATCTCGCCTTATCGTACCATCTCCTTTGCAAATCCAATAAATATACAACAGAGACAGGCTAACTACCGCGTACAGTGCCTGGTTTTGTTTTACTTCAATACGAGCATTTTCCCCAACATTCATTAGGCAGTGTTGTTCTTAGAGAATTTCGTGAGCCAGCTTATACAATTTCAATTATCGATGTTTCTTTCTTTCCATGCATATAATCTGGGAGCCAAGTTGAAAAACAGGCCTTATTTAAAAAAATTGTTCACCCCACCGGCAAGATAATTTTCGTATATACCACGACTTTCTATTACCATTGGGGGTTTCAGTCAGTGTGGATAAGTGCTCCAACGCTCGGAACTGTTAATCCCTGGTATGCCGAAATGAACCGTATGCCAGGAGATTGCATCATTCGTGCCAGGAGATTGCATCATTCGTGCCAGGAGATTGCATCATTCGGGCTAGTTCCGATCAGAACCGCCTCGAACCGGTTTTGGCCCGAAGTTAGAAGTTCGAAAAGCTTCGGGACACGCACCGTTTTAGGCAGATGAGGGTGGGAATTCATTGAAACAAGACGTAGGATTCCGGTGGTTGGGTGGGACAAGTATAACGGGGATATTTCAGCTCTCTACCGCTCTGGGTGTTACTAGGCGGGGCACACCACTACTTCAACTATTGTCAAAAGTGAACTAATATTTTTGTCACGGTTGAGAACCTATTTTGGCCTGTGGAATTGACAAAACTCCGGTAAAAAAACGCGGCGTGGAATTCGGCTATTTGTCTTCTCTCTTCACGTATCCCCACCTTCCCTGTTTTCTTGGCCGGTTTCCACACGTTGATTGTATGTTGAACTGTTTTACCGGATTTGGCTCATCTTGACATGTGACCTGTTCTATAGTTAAAAGTAGACAGTTATGTATAAATCATTTCACGGCTGGCAGGCTATCCATTGAATTAGACAATTGAGCACAGGTCTTCCTTTGTCTTGGCTGGTAGGCTAGCTACGCAATAGTGGAATTTTATAATATTATGAACACACAGGTTTGTGTGATATAGCGTTCGTTTGGCCGTTTCCCCCCTCTTTCTTTATGAAACTAGTTGTGTGTTTTCTGGTATGAACTTGTCAACATTTCTTGGAAGTCGTGTATCTATTCCATTCATTCATTGAACTTGGCGTCGCCGTATATACAGTATTATTGCTGTATGATAGACGCGCTATGTTATTAGTAAGGCCTACTCAGAAATAATTTCGGCACTATCGACGACAACACATAGGTTTGTGTGATAAAGCAGTTTCACCGTTCTTCATTGGGAAACTAGTTTTGTTCAATTCGGTCTGTGCTATTAAATAGATTTCTTGTATATAGCAAGTTGAACAAGCCAACACAGTGTATGTATTTTATTCATTCATTGAACTTGGCGTCGCCGTATATGCAGTATTATTGTCCTGTGATAAACGCGGTATGTTATTAGTAGTGGCATTTTGACCGTTCGTGGCCAATGGTTTGGTAAAAGCCGGATAGATTGACTCCGTTGTTTATTGAATGCGATTTGAACCTGGCAGGGCTATACAATTTGCAAATATTTGTACCGTGATATCATATAGAGCTAGTATATCGGGGAGATTCAACTTTTTAAAGTCTTTGTCCATTGTCGTTCCAAGTGTTGTTGTGTGATATCTATGTGCTTCTGTATTGTTATACTGTATTGCTTTTGAGTTTGACTTTTGTGAGATTTCTGCTATGTGATAGTATTATGACTTTTGTGTGAGATTTCTGCTATGTGATAGTATTGAGATTGAAGATATTGCAGTGACGTTGGGGTCGACTTTTACGAGGAGTTTGTATGAGGAATACAATTGTGGGTTGACGGTAAATGCCCAGGTTATTCGCGGCCCAATTTAACTTGAGAATGGTTGATTTGTTTTGTCGATCTGATCACGTTTTCCCCATTTTTATACAACGGAAACTTGTTTGTGTTTCTTTCAAGATAATCCTCGAATGGTAGACTCCTGATCTGCATACGCCTATTTTTCTTCTTTCTTGAAGGGTCCGTGTTGCCAGAGAATATGTTGGCTGTCAACTCAAAAATTCGCTTATCGAATTGATTTTACCGACTATATTTTTTTGCCTGAGTGCACCCTGTTTTTTTTAGTGCCCTATTTATAATTACTTGTAAATTGAAATAGTGCAAGATTAACAGGAAAGTTACAATAACGCGTTCACTGCGGTAACGCGTGATGCACTTATTTTGGAGCCGGTCTTGTTTTTTTCTGATGGGTATAGGTGAATAGGCACACTAGAACGCGTTGACTGCAGTAACGCGTGTGCATTTGGTTCACAAAAGTGTTAAATCGTTTTGAAGTTGAGCATGCACATGTTTAAATATTTTTCACTTTTTGGATTTGAGGAGTTGACACTACTATTTATTTTTGGTGTCAAATTTGGTGTTTTGCAGCGGATATACCAATTGGGCTGTCTTTCATTTGTTTCAGTGAGTTTATGGGGATGAAACTCACTGAAAGTCTTTGTTATATTTGAATTTGATTTGTTTAACTGGATTTTGATTGGATATCCCTTATACTTTTGGTTAACATGGCAGATTTAGGGCCCATTGATGTGTCAATGGCTACAGAGGAAGCACTGCAAAACTTTAAGGGGTGGGGAGTAGTTGAAGTGCACATGTGGTAGCCTTGCAGGAAGAGAGCAGGTTGTTTAGTTTTAAAGATTTTATGCAGGCGACTCAGTTTACTGCCGGACATATGGCCGATCTAGTACTAGACGGGCAGATAATAGGTTTAGACTTGTCGGGAAGTCCGGAATATATTAATGCTGTAGTAGATCGCCGATTAGAAGAAATCCTTGGATCACGAACAGTTGGAATAATGGCCCAAGTGGATGCATGGAGAGTTGGAATAACGGCCCAAGTGGATGCATTGGATGCAGATGTGGGCCAATTGCATGACAATAGTGAGGCATATGAGCCTCAGTTGGGTCAGGTGGATGAGAACGTAGTTGCACAGTCAGCAAATAGTGGTACAAGGTCAACAATTAGGTCAACAAATGAACGCTCAAGTAGGTCATGTTGATCGTAAGTTGGAGCAAGTGGGTTTAGATATGAGGACGGTTGTTGCATTGCTTAGTGCAGGGAAAGGTCAGAGATTCCATCGCATGTGACATCTGAACAGACAACAACGGACGCTGGTCAGGCGGATCCAACACATATTGTTGTGAATAAGACACCCGAACAATTGGTTGAGAAGGGTGGGGGAGTTACTCCAAATCAATTGAATGCAGCCCCTGGACAAGTGAATGCATCAGCTGAACCTCCTGACCCCCATGCTCACTAGATTTGGATGAAGCGACAAGACTGGACGCTTGTCTGACGATTCCAGATAACACCAGAAATCTAGATATTGAACCCCATCAGTCACATCTCAGTGGTGAGACTTTAGTTCCAATCTCCCAATGTCCAGTAGACAAGAATGTGTTTTTACTAGATAATGCTATGGTAGGGGAGCAACATCTCCAAGGGGATATAGATAGTGGGATTCTGGCCGATGTGTCCGCTACTGATACAGAGGAAGAGGTTGCGGCATCTCCTAGCAAATGTAGTGGATGCTCCTCCAGATCCAGATTAGCTGAACAACAGGTATACCGAGAACGCCACCGTAGTCAAAGCCACCGGCTTCCCAAGACTTCATAGTGTTTTCAGGAATCAAAGAGGACTGGATTCCATTCAGGGTTAAGTTTGAGTTGGAAGCTAAAAGTAGAGAGTGGAATGAAGACCAGTGTCGTACGGTTACTGTATCGGGTCGAAGCTTCGAAATCTCGATTTTTGTTTTTTGGTCTTATACCAGACTACACAGTCAAACCTACAAGTTCGGAGAATAAGAAATTATGAAAATTAGTGCATTGTAGTAAAAAACATGAATTTTTAAACCTCACGCCAATCGTGGTGCAGTAGGTAAGGCTCAATCAGGCGAACTTCGCGCATCAGGAGACACAACGGGGTATAAGGATTATTCACGCTCAAGGCGAAGATTGTGTATTGAGGTCCACGGCGAAAGAAACGTTTAACTAATTGGCTCACCTAGCCTAACATCCTCGAATAGCTATGGAACTGTGTATATTTGAAAATTTGAGTACATTGTTACCGAATGTGTAAATGAAGTTTGAACAAGACGTTTACGGCACAATCTTGATAAACAAACTTTGCCTGTCAAGTAATTATAATAAAGCCAGAATACCCGTACAATATGAAAACGATGACAAAATGGTTTGAATACAAGTATATAAATAATAACTGTCTGCCATTCAATGTTTCTCAACTGAAGTTCAATTCTACAGATAACATAATATTCTCCGAGTGCACACAAAATTATGGGATGCAAGAAGTACAAGCTAAGCAGCGGCCAGCAATTTTCACACGAACGTTTAGCGTATTTGAGGGGCTTCAATACAGACCATTCGTGGATTTCCAACAAGATTCCTGGTATTTCCACGGAGATTGCCGGTCAGTACTCATCCATTCGGTCACCTTTTGATTCGAAAAGCGACGATAGCAGCGACAGCGAACTGGAAGAAGAGATTCACCAGGCCACATTTTCTGGAGCATCTGCGAGGAAAATTATTCCATTCCTTGAAGATCCAGAGCTGATTTACGACGACAGTGATGCGATACTGAGGAATCTACATATCCGCCTACGAACATGATTTTCAGTGTGCATCAACTGGAGGATAGCCTGCAAGATAGTGCCGTTTGTTCCAAATGCCTGGTCGGTAAACTTTCCATAGTTGAGAAGCCTGCTTGTCGCAAAGGATGGGGTACGCAGCTTATGTGGATCTGCTCCAACTTTGAATGCGTCAATTCTACTGAAGCACCGACGTTTTATCCAACAAGGAGCACTCGCAACATATTCGATATAAACAGACTTCTAGTATTAGACACGTATACGGCTGACAGTTACGTGAGTTATAATGTGAAATATGTGCACATGTATTCATCCTAATACATTTCTTATAGATTTTATTGGCCCTTGGCCATACGTTTTCAACCAATGAGCAAATTATTACTGTAAATACCGTAAATTGTAAGGTCTCGTTTTGTATACTCTGGATTGTGTTGTATCTTTTTTATTTGGTTATCTTTTTCCCATTTTAGTTTGTCTTCATTTTATTTCTAGGCATGAGAGCTATCGGCAAGGGGCGTAATGCTGCTCTCAAACTCAGCACGTACTTGGATCTGTCAGCATCAATGACTCGGAAGTACTGGGCCAAGCACTTCCAAGATTTGACGAATGACATCCAGAACGTCATAGAACAGACGCTGGACCAGGCAGCGATGGCACTGAAAAGACTGAAATTACGGGACGATTCTGACATAGACATCAACGATGACGACGTTGTTCGAGATGCAGTCGTTGACGTTGCCGTTTCTGTGGACGGGTCGTGGCTTATACGTGGGCATCACTCTCACTACGCATTTGTATCGGTTATCTATTCAGATACTGGACAGTACCTGGACCGGACTTGTACATAGTGTAGGATGTGGGAGGGAAAATCAAAAACCTCACTAGAGTACCTGACATTCTTTGAGAGACATTTTCCTGACTGCCCACTCAAACACGAGGGACCTTCAGCATCGATGGAACCGGAAGGGGCAGAGCATCTATTCTGCCGATCAGTGGAGAAGTACAACATGAGATACACGACGTACATCGGAGACGGGGACAGCAAAAGTTTTTTGCAAGTTAAGAGTGCCAAGCCCTACGACGAAGCAAGCTCTACCAGGCATTCATTACATGTACGTTCTGCCTCGCTCCTCTCCATGAGTTGACCCAATGTCATCTGTTGCCACAGTAAACGAACATGACGACCGCCTAACTGGGCGAATTAATATCAGCCGCGATTCACCGATATATATTTCCGCAACATGTATAGTTCTGAGGTAATGTGTCAAAACGCTGCCTTCAAACTGTGACACTGCCGTTTTGTAACATACTGAATATCCGTTAAGTATATTCCGAGATAAATATACGTCTTGCCATCAGTAAAACAGTAAGACAGAACAGTTCTTGGTTTCTGCAGGAATCCTGCAAAAGATGGCGAGACCCCTACAGGGGTAAATGCAGCGTAGCGCAAAGCACCCTGGGAGAGGATGACGACGAAGATGTAGATATAACGAAAGAGGAATGCGTAGGGCATGTCCAAAAGAGAATGGGTACCAAGCTCCGTGGACTTATCAATAAAAGTAAAGGTAAATATACATTGTATGTTAAATTGTCTTCATTATTAGCATTGATTATATAAATAATTGTTGATTAATATACTCCAGAAAATGAAGCATTTATCTTATGAAAAAGAAATATAAAACATCTTTTGCTACGGACATTTTTCAGGAACAAATCTAGAAGATGGGAAACCCTTAGGAGGCAAGGGCAGCCTAACAAGAAAACGAATCGACAGCTTTCAAGTATTTTACGACAAGGCACTACGGTCACATAAGGGGAATGTGAAATGGGGAATGTATGAGGCCACAAAAGCTATCCTGTCTCATTATAGCAGCACAGTAGACAACCCCCAGCACCAACACTGCCGACCTTGTCCATACAGCTGGTGCAAGTGGCAAAGGGACCGTGCCACGGGTGAGACGACATACACACCACCGAAACACCCCATTCCACCAGCAGTCTTCAAGGCCATAAAACCCATGTTCGAACTAAATGGCGGAACACAGAACCTCAACGAGTCCATCCATCATGTATTGTGATCCTTGGTTCCGAAGGATCAGTACCATTCCCCGAGTGAGGTCCGGCTTGGTATCGACCTGGGAGTTATGTTTTTAGTTTGGCAGATATGTAATAAAAAATGAGTCGGTTGTGCACTTTGTGATAAAAGCATGAAACTTTGCATAGTGACAGAGAAACAAATATTATTCAATTTTAGAGGGGGAGTCCGGCTTGAAAATCCGTAGTTGACCGCCATCTTGGATTTCAAAATGGCCGCCACCAGAAACAATCAAATTCGCAAATCGCCACTTCTAAGACACATATAAGGTTAATTTCAACGCCTATCCCCACATTTGCCTACCCAAGGAAGTTGATCAACATACTTTTGCTGCACCAGAACGAATGGATATCAAGATGGCGACCATTTTTTTCAAAATGGCTGCCGAGAATCGCTTATTTCGACGGTTATGTGGCTTACGTAAATTGGTAGACAAAATTCTACTTTTGAGTGACTTAAAATGACTTTTTGTCATCAGTATACACTCGTTCACGTAGTTGACACCTGCAATATATACAATTAGTCCTATTTGACAGAGAAATCCCTGCACAAATGTGGGTTAACCTTGCTACATCTACAGTTTATCATGCATCTACATCAGCTGCTAATGACAGAATGCGCTGGCTTCTGAAAAATGGACATCAAACCGGCTGTCATCCATCTTTGGTATAAGTTCCCTATTCAAACCAACTTAGAGAAGCTTCTCCTGAAGAACGCAGAAGAAACCAAATGGGGCTGAGCTGAACGGTGGGTCTCTCGATGGGTTCTACTATATGCACTCCCATCGGTGGGTCCAAACATCAATAGTCCCATTGCTACTTGTATGATCAAACAGAAACACATTTTTTTTGTATAACCTCGTAGACAATAGCATTCTTCAACGAGGCCGATTCTGGCTTGACCTTCGACAACTCGCCGCACTGTGAACTTGTTTGAGTCAGTTGAGTATGATTAGGTTATACCTGTACATGGATTAGACACGTTCCTTGGCGAGCTTTTTATGATTAAAAATTCCTGTTAGTACACCATCTTGGATATAAAGATTTTCGCCATCAGCGAACATTGAAGCCTAAAATGGATATCTGATACAAGGCTGGTTTACACATTGGTTTAGCAGAGGAAACTGGTTAAGGAACTTCTACTGTTTGAGACAATGTCCAGTCGAGACGACCACCATTATCATACACATGGATACTAAAATACTAACAAAAACTACATCTGATAAGCCCTTCGGTCTTTTCAAGATATAGCCAGTGGAATTGGCATGATCAATATCAATTAATTCTGCCTGGGCGATGCTGGGGTCAACGCTGTCTGGTCTTGGTAGGCGCTGTCCTCGAAGTAATCTCACTCCACCTGGAGGTAAACAGCTGAAACTTACCACACAATATGTCTGGGTCAAGCTCTATTCCTTAACCTTGCCTTTCAAGAATATATTACTATGATGAAAATTTTGAAATCTCGTTATGTCCCATGGTTAAGCTTTTCCGTGATATCTTGCAAACCTATAGTATTATGCAAGCATATCCAGAATTTTCTCAATAGGATATGCCACCAGTCAGAGAGTTTCAGCTGAAGTTCACCGACATTAGTATAGAATAAATTTTCATCAAATATATTGATATATTTCTTTTGAAACATCCTGACGTCTTCGCTGTAGTTACAATAGAAATACCATTTCCATATATCAAATTGACCAGGTTATGTTGTCGAGATTATCATCGAAGTTACTAGGGTTAGCAATTATTCGTGATCCGTGATATTTTAGGAATATTTTTTTGTCGATGCGATGAACTTTTTTCCATGCATGTCAGTTGACTGTGCCATCATCGCTTCTTCGTTGAAGAAATGTTATGCGGAGTTCCATTACCAGATTCATATTTATCACTTACTCCGGAAATTGAATAAGCTCATCAGTAATCAGTAATCCGTGTTTTATTTTTTGACCACAATTTCTCTAACGATCGAACTTAGTTGCATGGTAGAGATGGCTATTCATAAAGTTGTGGACAAAGTGTCACAGTTGGAAGCATTGCGTGGGGATGAGACTGGTTCTCGAGTTGCCTATCTTGCCAGCCGAGTCGCCAAAAGTGTGATTGAAATTCAAAGTTACAGTACTGTCATACAAAACTGCAAGTTGAACTACTAGTTCTGGTGTTTGCAGTATTTGTTTGGCTGACTCGGGCATGGGACTTCAACGACAAACTGAATCTATGAATCTTACATTCGAATATACCAAATACAGGCATGACTACATATTTGAATAGCTTGTCAATGCGCAGTGTGTCATCCTCAAATCATAATGGTAGTTACCGGTAATGGCGCTAGAACACAAAAGGAAAAAAGGCAACGGTGGTGCCGTTGACCTTAGGGGAAGTCCTGCTGTCCTTACAGGAAGTCTATTGCCCTTACAGAAATTGTTGCTGTCCTTTTGCGCTTGGTAGCTACATGTAGGCACTGGTCAAGAAGGCTCACATAATTTAATGACCGACCATGCCACCCCACCCCGATGTTTGCGAAAAACAAATGTCGTGAATTGACTTTGCTGATGATAGGCTGGATAAGGCTCATTTTTTTCTCAGTAATCTTAGTGCCTCTGCCTCTTAACATCTTTAGCGGACTAATGAATTGTGAAATGTGACCTCTCACTGAATGCGCAGGGACTTTATATGTTATGACAAAGTCGACAAACTTCGCATTGCTTTGTATGCCCTGACCAAAAGTGACACAGGACCTTATAGTGTGTCTCGTGGTCCTTATTTCATCTTTGTTTGTGGAAATTTTTGAGTTGAAGCCAGAGATCAATGCCGGTACATTTGTAAAAGAAATCACTACTGCAGAAATTCCAAACTGAGACGAATACTCGCAACAGATATTTTCTGAACTATTTATCCCTTGCTTATTCTGGAGCACACACATCTGTCAAAACCACAACTCTAATTTCCAAAGCTTTGTTCTGACAACCTACTCCTGGTTGGAAACTCGTGTTGAACCAGACATCATTATGATGCAGGAGTCTAAAGCTGTTCAGGAGCTAATTGGCTAGTATACATGTACATCCAGGAAGGGGAATTCAAGTACTGTTCCATATTAAAATGATTTGTTTTTGGATTCTTCGAGAAATATTTGAAACCTTTTTATGGAGACAGTAAGGATTCGTTGGACAGCAAAGAACCCAAAAACGCTTTTGTTGCCAAAATAGTTCATGAAATTGGAACCGTTGTCAGAATCAATCTCAAATGTTCCCAAAGAAACACATCTAGAGAAATCCCATGTAGGATTTCATCACTCAAAACAAGCGGACTCAAAAGGCCAAGTTAAAGCAGTGTCGGAATCCAAGATCAACTCACCTCGCTGAAGAAAGCATTTACTCTTCGCGCTTGAATTGTGTGTTTGTTTTAAAGTTGGTGCTATTAATGGTGTTATATGAATTATTGGGGCAGAAATTTTATTATTGACGAAGGATGAATATTGAGTGATGGAATAGACGCTAGGTTTGTCAACAACTCGTCATCAAGCTTGGTGTGTCTTTGTTCTGACATTAAAATGTGACGATTTTAATCAACGTTAAAAACATTGTTGCAGAAACTTATAAAACAGGGCTACACCACCAAGCGCCTTCACTCAAAGTTCCTCAAATTTAGCGATACATATCGCATGCTGATCGCAAAATACGAGCGTAGCGTGCAAGATCTATGGTGTTACGTTTCGTAACTTGTGTCTAATTTCGCTTAACCCGGGGCTAGGGGCCGTATGGGCCCGTGTACTTCAAGATCCTCATGGTACTCATATGAACAGTCACAATTAAAGCGTGCCTGAGATACATCATTCTTTAGATGACGACTTTACAACGAATATTATGGATTAAGAATACTGATCAGCGATACGGATTTGATATTTTTGGAACATCATGATATCTTGCCGGCATCATTGAAAACTGTTGACCGCTTCTCTCTTGCGGGGAACAAGCCTATGTTTATGTATACTATGATTGTCCTTTTGAATTTGGTGCTAATACTGTTATATGGAATATGGAATAGGTCTTTGGATTATGGACTCGGTTATTCTCTAATGGACGACGGGTGATTTATGAATGACGGACCAGACGCTTGTAATTTGCGATGGCTGGAATGAGACTGTGTGTTTGTAGAGAAATCATCCAGTAGAGTATGAGAGTCTTGAGTGAATTCTCACAAAGAAGAGAGTCATGGTGAGATATCCGCCGTACATACCCGCTGCATTTGAGGTTAGATTTTTGTCCGTTGTGCGAGAGAGGCTTCTCCAAGTGAGTGAGGATGGAAAACTAAGACGAAACTTGAATGGCAGCCATTTCGACTCCTCAGAAATTATCATATTCTATTTCGAACAGAAGACCGATATTGGGGAATCTATACATGCAACAAGCTTAATTTATTCGAATTATGATCGGTATTCTGTCACGGAGATTAGTCTCCAGCGTCACTGACTTCAAATATTGCAAACATGTGATGTGAATACACAATGCCACATGTCAGATCAATCGAATGTAGAGTATTTGGTAAATACCCAATATATGACCTATTCCAGATATCAGCTATGTGGATGAATTGGGGAGATAAGTAAAAGGTGAGTAAAGTTGACGTTTGGCGACTGAAAAGCAACCATAACAATCTACAGAAAAACTTCTCTTGGCATCTCACTTTCAGACTTTAGAATACGGAGGATTCTATGATGTAGCCTTAGTATCTCAACCACGCTTTTATTGCAGCTGTTCATTTGGAAACTTAACCACACGTGTCACGTGTCCACAAGTAACCAGTGTCCAAATACATCAAAAACCACTTTAGGCCACTCAGAAGTAGAAGTTTGTGTATCTGTTCACGTAAGTCATATAACAATGAAAATAAGCGATTCTCGGCAGCCATTTTGAAAAGAAAACGGACGCCATCTCGGAATCCATCAGTTTTGATGCAACAAAACTGTGTTGACGACTGTTTTAATTGGCCTCCTGTGTTTCTCAGAAGTGCAGAAAGACGATTTTGTGGTTTTTGATGGCGGCCATTTTGAAATCCAAGATGGCGGTCAAATACGGATTTCCAAGCCGGACTTCCCCTCCAAAAATGAATCATATGTGTTTATTTATCATTTATCATCCTGCCAAATTTCACATATCTGCCTTACTATTTTCAATCAGGGAAGATTTGCGACAGTAAAACCGGTTCTGTCAGAATCCGGATAAGAATATATTTTTTTATAAGGACTTGTAACAGCGTTTGATTCTACCTTTATGATCATAACAAACATGAACGTGTAATTGTTTTTCAGGTGTGGAAAATTCTCATCGCTTGTAACATCCTATAACATGGATATTTCGTTTATTTATTTTCATTTTTACATTTAAGACTGCCTTTGTCAACAGCATGCCATCAGCGTTTTGTAGCCATCGATATGACTATGGTAAGGCAAACTTCATACAAAGATTCCGAAAAGGCACAGAATGCGAGAAAGAAGCGCCGACAGGACAAACACCGAGTTATTGATGCCTTTGAGAAGAAGGAGTCCGTCAACTATAAAAGCGGAGCATTCCACTCGGGAGTGAAGGAATACAAACCAAGATCCTGTCGAAGATGTGGCCAGCTGATGAAAGACCATTCTCGGCTTGGATGTGCTCCATAAACTCAGTGACATGCATCAATAAACAGCGATGTTTGTGCATGATATTGTGCTCGGAAACATGTCCGCGAGAAGACGCGTCTCAAATTATCAAAACATATATAAACATATAATGATTGTACATGCACAAAGCGTTATCTACTGAATCGCATATACCTATGTAAATATATATTTGTACAAAGTAGAGCAGCTGATATTTGTGAATAAATATGACTATATGAGATTTAGTTTTATTTCGTTATCCAAAGAATGTAAGTACGTCGATGTTATAGGCATCGCTGTGTATTTCTCCAACTATATTTCTTGGCAGAATGGCTCGTATGAAGTGCAGTACTTCTTTGGGGAACCCGTACCTGGCATGGTCAGATAGTACACAGAAGTGTTTGACAGCTACTAAAGCGGTCACAGCATTGTCTCAGCGAGGTTAAAATCAAGCTGCGAACAGGGGATTAGCGTGGCTCAAGCCGCCTAATACAGTGCTGATTGGTTTTTGGCCGTTTTCTCGGTTTAGTTTTTCGACAAAAAATGTTTTTTCCCGTTCTAATTTCTCTCTTGTTTTTTGATGTACAAACATGAATTTTGGACACAATATTCCAATCATCCAATAACTGAGAGAGTTATTATCTCGTGACTTTGAGGGCTATACTTTTCTAAATGACGTCATTTATCTTTAAATAAATCGATTCTGGTAATAAATCCGACAAAGTTATTTATTTATCTAAATTCCTTGAACCACGGGCTTTTAGAAAATGTATACATGTAGTTTGCATGGATACAAGAAACACTGCCCTGTAGTTAAGCAAAATTATGATACGTATACGTACGCAACTGGGGCCCGATACACTAACCTTAAGAAATTAACTGATTGTATTCATCGCGATGCCATGATGTTTTACAGCTACAAATCCGAGGCAATCGTTTGATATGCTCCTAAAAGCAACGGAATACCATTATAACAGTAGGGAACCTCCACGTGCGGTTAGGCTGTGTTTGCAGGCGGAAGAGCAGGGCCCTGAGGACACTTTTGATGAGTTTGCCTGTCCGAATAGTAACCGAATCGTATCCGAATGCACCGGAAAAGAGTCAGTAGCGGTGCAACATTTTATCAAGGGGTGAGGAGAAATACAAGCTGTGAGATTTGATATGGAAAAGAGTCCCACGACAATCTCGGAAGCCTTGACTTATGTGAACTCCTCACGATATAATCTAAGCGAGTTGGATTTTCAGACAGTCACATGTAGAACGGTTAACGTTGATTCTGTGGGGGAGACTTTTCTTGATGCTTGTAAGGCAGTAGGGGAAGGGATAAATAAGAGGTCCCCTCGCCCTCCGTCATCGCGGCCCTTCCGACCACCGCAACTCTGTTAATCGTGCCGTAAACCCAGCCACATAAGCCGTTTTTGTCATGTTAGACGTGATTTAGATGGGTGGACTGAATTGGCAACTGCAAATGGTGGTGCGGGGTCGTTCACGGGGGACGAGGCAGGTGTTATTAAACTTACTGCAGCAGTTAGAGATGTTATTCTGTCTCGATCCCAGGGGTGGGCGATGTCCATTCCAGTTAAGGTGAGATCTGTGCCCGTGACTGTGAACATTTATTTGCTAGGTTGGGTCTCTAGGGGTTATCATCTTCGCCCATTTGGTTGACTGGTGCAGTTCGAGGAATGACCAGTATGGGAATGCTAGTTCGACAGGTTCCATTTTCCATCTCTGACTTTCATGGTACTGGGAATATAGTGGTGGTACCCTTGGTAAATGACCTGTTGATAGGTTTCGATTTTCTGTCAGCCTTTGGATGTGTTGTGGGTTTTAGAGATAAGGCCTTGGTTATTGGGAAAACGAAGGTTTTTGCAGTAGTTTAATTCTATTTCGCTCTGCCAGTGATAAATGGTGAAGCTAGTTGATGGACAATTGGTGACGCATTTTGTGAATGCGTCTGAAGAGATATATATGGTGTCAGCTTTGTGGCAATATATGGAGGTGTGCCATCACGGGTATGCAGTGAAGATCACGGGTATGCAGTGAAGGATGTGTTGTATTTGGTTTTGATTTTCTATGTGAAATTATCTGTGATCTGGGAGTTGATTCGGTTTTGTTGTATAGGATGTTTATTTGAAGCATGGTGGAATTGAGGAAATAGATTGTGATAAAATTGTAGACCCAAATTGTTGGTAATGTGTTGTGTAATGTAATGTGTATTCTGAAACTATTGTAGTTCTAGAATTATGGTGTGTGTTGGAAAACTCTGGTGTGTATCCGGGTGTTGGTTGTTTGAAAATTGTGATTTGCTCTGCGGCGTTACACGTGTGGTGTGTTATGGGAGAATGTGGTGCGTTGTGATGAACCATGGAGTTAAAAGATAGAAGGAGAGAGCACTCGGTCAGATCAAAGTGTTCAATGTACGATTCCGCCACAGCAGGGATTCGTCGGATTAGCCTGTGTGTATTTGGGAGATTAAAGCAGGTTCGGTCATGTTCGGTAGTTGTCGGGTTCCCGCGCATGCGCCCCATCGACGTCATCAAAGCTATTATAAGTTGAGTGTATTGGAAATGTGAATTGGTACTTAGCCGCCCGCTGTGCACGCCGCCTGGAAGTGTTGAGTTTGACCATGGAGGGAAAGAGACATCAGTGGTGAGTGGTTTTATTTTCGTCATCTCCGTATATTTTCAAAAAGGAAAATAGATAATGAACTTGTATACTGTAATTACTTAAAGGAGAAGTGCGAGTCAATAACAGGTTTAATAACATCCAGAATTGCAATTAATAAGATTACAGTTATTACTCAAGGTTTGTATTTCTAATATTCGGCTAAAGCATTTTAAGCAGAAGTTTATGCAAAATATTGTCGTGGTCATTAAATAACGCCATTTACGCTAGTGGTCTTAAGTCAACTCCTAAGGACTTTGAGATGATGCTGAATAAATTTCACAATTTGTGTCTTAGCGTTTCTACGGAGACTCAAATTACCAAACTTGTTAAGTTAACCGACACGGAAATAACAGAGGAATCATTAGAGTTCTTCACACAGATACTGATGGACGAGCTCTTAAAAGAACTATTAACTTTCAAATTCGGTTACAAAGAAATGGTGGATGAACGTCATCGATATCACGCTGGATATCTATGCCACACGCCTGCAAGATTTGTTTTTTGAATTTGTGTTTCGGAACCGGGTTTCTATCGAAAGGATACAAGCTTTCGGTCCCCGCACACAAGCGACAGGCTAACCGAAGTTGTTCCACATGCAGGTCCATTTTTCTGCCGTGAGAAAGATTATCCTCGTTGTGCTGAAGGTGTTGCTCTTGGTCAGAAAATTTCGTAAATAAGTTGTCGAACATGTATTTTCAGCTCTTATATATCAAAATTTTAGCAGCACACGCTCACCGTATACAATATAGAGGCCATATTCATTTGTAATAGATACAGGATGTGTTTATTATGCTTCCCGTTCTCAAATCCTCTTTTTGCCTCAATAATTGGGTAGAAATTATTTTTACTCCCCAGGGAACCATTCCTCGTTTTCGTTAACGAGATTGTTTATTTTAGCATAATATGCTTACTTGATCTCAAGCTTTTTAAGTTAGCATAACCATGGAGTTAAATAAGTCTTATTTAACTCCATGGTATAACGTAATTAGAATAAAATGAACGGTTAATATTCGTCAGCCTGTATAATAGCTTTAATATACCGATGCCCGTCAAGGACCCCGTCGGGCCAGAAGTGAACTTCAATACACAAGTATTGAAGATCAATTAGCGATTAGCACGCAGGGGGTAAAACGGCCTTGGCTGACTCATTAGTTAATAGCTTTGAGGCAGCGCAAAAGCGAAAAAGGCCAATCTAGTGTTTACAATATTGCATTTTATCCAAATTCAGGCTTCCGGACCCTAAAATGGTAAAGACTGATATGTACTCTTTTATTTGATCTTGAACGCAAGCACAAAATGTGTCATTTTTGAAATGCGGAAATTCTGTTAATTCGGCAGTGAAAATGATGTATTTTCTGTTTGTGGCAAAATTGCCCATGTATTTTAAATGGGGTTTTTGAGAATTTTTCTATCGTTTATATTTTTAGCTAGCCCAACCGGACCCTCATGTGCTATTCGTTTCCACATTCGCTGTACTTATACCAAGTTCCCTGCAAATTTTTGTCTTGTTAAGAAATGCGGAAGTTGTAGAAAAACGATAAAATATACAAAACGACAGTATGATTCCAAAGTCCTGTAACTAAGCTACGAATGGTCATATTCTGATTAATGAAATATGCTCATATTCAGTATGACTTCAAATTGTCTAATATTTGTGTTGCGCATAATTAAAGCATCCTTATTTTTACGTAGAACTACTGCGCATTTTTAATTTCAACTTCCGTTGATGTTTTTCTGCGGCTAATAAGAACCAACGACTCGGTCGGCGGAATCATACATTGAACATCAAACGGACAGATCGTGACTGACGGCCATCCAGAATACAATAGCTCTGCGGGCGACCTCACGGATCAGCGACCCGCGGCTGGCCGAGTGCTCTCTCCTCTTTATTTAACTCCATGGTTTGAGCTAGTTCGCAAAATATCAGACTTGTACCCCTTTCACAGAGTAACCGCCTTTATCTGATTTCAAGAAGAAAAATTTCACACAAGAAGCGTTATTCCCATGATCTATACGTTTTAGGAAATAATCTAGTTATACGCTTAACTCTTTACATGGGCTGTGTTATGTAGGTAAAATATTGAGATAAGCAGAAAGTGATTCTTGACTTACTAGAAATATGTGATGTTAGAGAAGTTCTTGTTTGTGTTGATTGGATTGTATAAGTTAATTTATTGAAATTGTTGAAGTCATCGGCAGGTGAAAATGACACGCGAGAACAAGTAGAACTTCATTAGCCAAACGAATAATTAAGTTTGTAAAATTATGTCTCAATGTTATTTCAATTGGTCAGTGGAAAAAGGACCTGTATAGACATGTTCAAGCTGCACCTTTATTGTAATCCAATTTAATATACATAGACCTAATCCTGTTGAAATTCAAACTGGGATAAAATGTAGTCCGTTACATATTTAGATGCCATTATGTATGTATTGTTTTGTCAGGCTATATAAGTCATGTACTTGTGTATAAGGGATCTAGAGATTCGGTGACCCGATCTTTGTCAGACCAAGTTGTGGTATTTCTCCCAACTGGAATTCGTGTATGTTATGTGCAAGTTACTGTTTGTTGCATGTTATCCGTTTTAATACAAGTGTCGATCAAACTTTGACTTTGTCATCAATCAACGCTCCCAGTTTTACCGTTTTAATAGATCGATATTGAGCACCAAATCAGATGAGTTTTGGAAGAGATGAGGCTGATTGTTTACAGCCATGCACAGTCAGCGGATGGTACACCGTGATTGGGGGCAGAAGGTTACTATTGGGGGATGGAGTATGTTTTCAGCATCATCAGTTCAGCACCATTATTAATTAAATAGAATTGACAACCATGATTTGCCTTTTGCGGATTGTTATCAGATGCTAAGCGCAATGATGATTATACTTGCCACAACAAAGTCTGAATGCACCAAAGTTTCTATTTTAACCCACTTTGGAATATAAAATCGTGCCCAAATAATCAGTTATAAATTGGATATGACAGGGACATGCCAATGAAGGAATTGTTTTAATATTCGGGGCAATTATCTAAACCTCGTGGGAATACAAACATCTTAATCCAAAGTTTCACATCAAAACTCATCATCTTGGACCCACTTTGCCTCGATCTGTGATCCAAGGTTTTTCTTCTACAGATCAAGGAACCCAATTCAGCTTCAAGGGACCCATCAGAAATCTGAAATTAACTTCGCATCGAAGGCAGACAATTGCACTGATCTGTCATTCAAATGGTCAAGTTCGCCATTTTGAATTTAACAATACTGTATGCGGCAAGTAATTATGTAATAATATTAAAGTTGCCTAAATATATTGTAGCACTTATTCTGTAGCTATTAAAATTCTCTTTCATACTCATTTTACACAAAAGCGATGCACAATCTGGAGCGTACATTTCAGGTGAAAGTCATATGTAGCGGCGAATGAACAGCTGAATTACAATTACTAAAATCTGTCAATAACTGATGCAGTTGTTGCTAAGCGATTTTTGGTACAATAGATACAGACTGAACTATTCATTAAGAAGATATACTGGTCCTATTACCTATGCCCTGCCCATCCATCATTTTGACACAGTACAGTTTGTTCAGTTTGTAGTATAAAACGGATCTCAGTTACATATGATAGAGATATGAAAGCAATATGCAACAACACACGACACAGTCCACACAGATTGCACCATCACACGACACAGTCCACACATATTGCACCAACACACGACACAGTCCACACAGATTGCACCAACACACGATACAATCCACACAGATTGGATCAGCACTGAGAAAGATATTGCTATATAATCAAACATACTCTATTTAGAAGCTTCGTGTACGTTTTCGATTGATATTTGAATATGGTCCCTTAACGAGGTTATAGATTTGAAGAACGACTACCTACCTACAAACGAGTGGGTAAAGATGATGGAGGAAACGATAGGTGTAAACTTCGTTCGTTTTTTTTAAACACGAAGGAAAAAAGGCGAATGTGACGAAGACGAACGATGTTCGGTTGATCGTCTTCTTGGTTCGTGAAAAAGATATAGAACGACCGAAGTGAAAGTAGTCTC